>PISX010003958.1:0-128764 GCA_004024625.1 Mellivora capensis
CAAGGGCCTGGGAAGCTCACATCTGGCTGTGGGCATCGCATGAGGCTTGCCCACAGCCAGAGCTGCTCTCTGTTCTCAGGGTGAAAGGAGGTACGGGGGTAAGGAACCAGCAGCTCTCCAAACTGACCCCTCTTCCTGTGCCTGCTCCTTGGTCAGAGTACCGCTTGAAGGGTTGAAGGCGTCACGAAAAAAATGCACTTTCTTTCTTGTTCATTTTCCATGCCTCACCTGGAGTCTGTTAGGAGACAACTCTGCTGAAGACAACTCGTTTTCCTTCTCCCCGTGCCCACCACCAACCCATGCAGGCAGGCGGGAGTGAGCGGCCCCTATGGACAGGCAGGGAGTTCGAAATGAAGATGCCACTTAAAAAAAAAAAAATCTGGATTTTTGCTTTTTAAAAAAAATCTGAACTTTGAGAAATCTTTCTTGGATCTTACCAAAGACTGTAAGCCTGTGGTGACCCTGCACCAGAAAAAAACGACATCTTTGGAGGCCAAGAGCTCTTGGCAGTGCTGGCCCTCTGACACTGTGTAAGACCCCACATCTGGTCATTCACAAGCGCTTCCGGAAAAAGCTGCGAAATCCCCCCTTCCCTGAAACTTGATCTCTTAAAAATATACTCAAACAGTTCAAACGATTAACTGGTTTTTCTTCTGTTTTGTTTTCCCAAACATCACCTACAGCCTGACCGTTCTCAACTCAAAGCCGAAGAAGGTGCTGTCACTTGGGGGTTTTTCGAAGTCCTCCATGCAAACATTCCCAGGACAGCGGGGTTCGGGGCCTGATGGCCGGGAAGGCCGAACCTGTTTGTGTCCAAGCCACCTGGATGGGGAACGTGCTGTTTTCTACAAAGGAGCTAGGGAAGAGAAGTGTTCAAGTGATTTAACAGACTGTAAAAGAGAGGACTGAAGGAGACCATGGAAATTAACAGAGCTATAATACTTCTGGGCTTTAACACAACTGACCTTGATTGCATCTTACCCTTTGGGGTTCCTATTTACTACATGCGCAGGAGATCACCTGGGATGTCCGGTGATGTTGACCATGCCTTTGACTTTCTGCATTCTGATGCTTTGACGTCTTGGAGCCTTGCTGCCTGGAGGGACTGCCCCTTTTGGGGTTAGCTTCACACCAAACACCCAGCCCCCCTCCTCTGCTGGGCTCTCACCTCTGGGCCACTGTCCGTCTGCCCTCATCACCCTATGCCCAGGTACCAGACACCCAGGGGCAGCCCCAGAGCTCCCGGGAAATTATTCATGACAGTCAATCCTCAGCCTGATTATTCCAGGTCGCTCAGTCCCTCCCCTGGAAACCACCATACAGGCTCTTGGCCATGTTCCCTCCTGGTTCCTTCTGTCTCCTGAGTGACCTCGGTGCTTCCCCGTGCGGCCCTGCTTGGCACACCCCGTCTTTTTGGGATCTGAGTATAAAAGGCGACCTTTCCAATGGCAGCTGTGCTCTCCTCAGTGGGCCTTACAACCCCTAAATGATAACAGCATCTACATTTTGAAACACAGATGTTGGAATGGGACATGGTGACTGTGACCATCTAATGTCCCCACCCTGAGCAGCACTGTCTTTTTCCTGACAGGTAAAAAGGGCACAATGACCCCAAGAAGGGCCCTGAGCCCTGCAGCATTTCTCAATCAGGGTTCCTCTTCTAAACCATAAAATGAAATATAGAATATTCTATGCCACAGAGTTATTAGAATTATTAGAATTATTTTAAACCATAGAATAAAAATATCTATCTATCTATCTTGAGTGGTGATTTTCTGACTCCTACAGAGGACGGTCCCTTACCAGCTTCAGTCTGCAGGAGCAGGGGAGTGAATTCATTAAAAACAGCGGGTGCCCTGGGGCATTGGGGCTAACCCCCCTCTCACAGAACCCGGCTGGGAAAGAGGATGGGTCTACAGTCTGGGTATAAAACCCCGGATTCTCCCCATAGCACATTCGGGTCTGCCTCTTAGAAGACACTCTGGCCAGGAGAAGGTGATGGTGGCATGGTGGGTGCCCCTACCTGGGCGAGGGCGGGGCCGGTGAACGTTACCTGTGCTCGGTGCTCCCCGACGGCAAACTGGATCACAGCGACGCCCGGGTGGTGGCTGTCCTCGATCCTCTCTACCGTGCTGGAGTCGATCTTCAGATCGCTGCTGATCTCGGCACTCTGGATGAAGTCTTCCGTCTTTAGGTCCTCCACCTTCTTCAGCTCCCCGTTGGCCAGCTGGATGATGGAGCCTTTCATGAAGTAGGGGGGCAGCGTGGGGGGTGCCGCGGTGGGGGACGCCACAGACTGCACCACGGGCAGGTGGATCTGGGCCTGCACCATGGCGGGGTAGGCGGCCTGCGTGACCAGGGCCTCTGGGCTGAAGTTCTCGCTCTTGGGAAGGGTGGTGGTGACGAACGTGTGAGGCATGGCCGCGAACTGGGGCGACGACGTGGCTATCGCGGGGGCCGCTCCCGAGCCCTCCACGTCCGCGCTGCCCACCGGGATGAGCAGCGGCTGCGTGCCGGGGATCACCAGGTGCTGGGGCAGGCCGCCGGCGTACGTGATCGCTTGCTGCTGGCCGCTCAGGTAGCCGATGACCGGTGCCTGCGTCCCCGCGTAGAAGGCGGTGGCTGGCAGTCCCACTGGGAGGGGCTCTGAAGCGCTGTGTGGGGTCTGGATGACCGTGTGGGGGGACAGCGTGGCCACGGCGGCGGCCTTCACGCCTTCGGGGCCCAGAGCCTGTTGGGGGGACAGCGCGTAGGACCGGTGCGCGGGCTTCCCCAGGTGCAGGCCGCTTTTGTCGTTGAGGGTGGAGGGGGAAGCCTCCCGGTGCGCGACCTGCTGCACCTCCAGGTCGGTGGCGGGGGTGTTGCTGGTGGGCAGGACCATCACAGAGGCCCGGACCCCCGAGGAGTCCCGGCCGCCATAGTCGGCGGCGCTGGGGTGGACCACCACGTGCCTGGACTCGTACGGGTGAGGAAGGGACTTGCCGGCCTTCACCAGTCCCAGGTCGGCCGAGCTGGGGGGCCCGTACCTCCGGCCCTTCTCCACCTCCCCGTTCAGGAGCTCCTTGGCCTGCATGGCCTGCTGCAGCCGGCCGCTCTCGGCTTTCTTGGCGGCCTCGCGGGGCACGAAGTGGCTGCCGGAGTCGGTGTATTGCACTACGACCTGGGGGGAGGGCCCCAGGGTGAGCGTGTGTGGGATCATCGTCTGGTGAGGGTGGAGGTGGACGGGGACCGCCGGAGGAGAGGCCGTGCGCCCGGCGCTCTGCGGAGAGCTGGAGATGTGGACGTACTGGTTCTGCTGGGTGGGTGGAGGGGACCCCGGGGTTATGAGCCCCGGCGTCCTGCCCAGGTGCTGCTGCTGCTGCTGCTGCTCAGCCTTGTGTCCTGAGGCTTGGCTCAGACTGCCCATGTTGGCCAGCAAAGTGGAATAGGCCTCCAGCTGGGAGCGCTGGGATGGAGTGGTGGCCCCCGCGGCAGAGGCCACGGCACTGGTGACGGGGCTGGCCGTCGGGGAGATCAGCTGTGAAGGGATGAACCCGGTGTAGGGCCCACTGTACTGGGAGGACCCGATGAACTGGAAGGTGTGTGGCAGGTGGGCGTACTGCACGGGGGACACGGGCGTCCCCGACTGCGGGGGAGGGTACGCCGCGGGCAGCGTGCTGGTCGCCGGGACAGACCTGGGCGCGCTGGGCGGGGAGTAGTCCAGCCCCGTGGACAGCGCTTTGTGTAAACCTATTCCCTGTTGTAAACCCAGCTCCACGGAAGTCCCTGCCGGGCCGTGCCGGCCGCCCCCGTGGGCGCGGCCCCCAGGGTTGCCCGGGAGCCATGCCACGGCCTCCGCCCGGTGGTTGTCGCTCGGCGGCGGGACGGCCTTCTCCTCGGAAGGCCGGCTGGTGGCGGGGATCTCGCGCTTCTTGGGAGGCAGGCATTCGTTGCTCCGCTCTTGGTTGGATTTCATTTTTCGCCGTCCCCCCTCCACGGTGACTGTTTCACTGTCTGGCTGGCTCTGGTTTTAGTCTGATACATGGAAAGTCACATTTGATTTCTGTAGGGGATCCAGGCTCTTCATGAGGAATCATCTCCCCGTGGGTGCGATCGGCCCGCAGCAGCTCTGGAATCTGGGAAAAAGGAAGAGGGTGGGGACAAGGGGAAGAGACAAGGCAAGAGGAAGGGAAGGGGGAAAAGGAAATCAAAATATCAGACTGAGACTAGGCCTCCGGCTTCATACTGAATTCCCCAAACCTGATGAGAGCCCCAACCTGAAAGCACTTAAAACACTCCCGTGCTGGACAGCAGGTCAGGAAGATGAGGAACATCCCTGGGAGACAAAACCTTAAAGCAGATGCTTCTTCTTTTAATTTTTAAATTTTTTAAAAAGTAGGCTCCAGCCCAGCGTGGAGACCAGCAACGGGCTTGAACTCTCCACCCTGAGATCAAGAGTCAGATGCTGAACTGATCTAGTCAGCCAGATGCCCCACAGCAGATTCCTTTTTATGGCATTAACAACTCCCCTAAGAGTGTCTGCATTTCCTAAGACCTGTTTCTCAACATACCCTCTCCCCCTTTTAAAAATTTTCTTCTTAGAGGGTAGATGATTTATTTCTTAAATTTCCTTTTCAGAAACATTGGACCCTTCCTCACCTCTCTGTTCCTTTGCCAGAAAATCAAATGAAGCTCACAGGGAGGGTGACATCAGGGAGAGTCAGCCTCCTATGCAGGCACTGGGAAGGAGCAGTGAGGAGTGGGGGTCCCAAGCGGTCTCCGGGCATAAGGTCTGAAGCCTCATCTACTGGAGCTACTACTCAAAGGTTCTGCCTGACTCTTAGTCCATACTCGATCCACAGCCATTCCCTGTTCCCTAACACACACACACACACACACACGCGCGCGCGCGGTACACATGCCAACTCAGCAGAGGGAGCCAAAAATAATCTTGTGCTCTACAAGTTTCCAAAGAATTCCCAGTACAGCTACTCATATGGTAACAGAAAGCCAAAAGAAATCCGCGAGACAGTTAAAAACTGAATATGGTTATAGTTAAAAACAAGACTAAGAACGCACTAATAAGGTGGATGGATTGAAGGGTCTTTCACTTCCTTCCTTCCTTCCTTCCTTCCGTCCTTTATTTATTTATTTCCAGGTAGTCTCTGAGTTTTCTCTTCACACCACCCCCCCTCTCCTTCTCCTTGGAAAGGGCCAGCCCACCAGTAAGCCTAGAGATGAAACCTCTTTCAGATCAATCAGACCTATGGGCTTAACCCTGATCTATAAATCAATAGCAGCCCAGGAGCCAGGTGTTATGGACACACATCTCAGTCTCTCAGTGACCACTGCACATAGATGCCTGGCATCCATGGCACCAAGAGGGTTAGCCAGCAGCAGGTGTGAGTGCCCACTCTAGGAACAGCTGCAGACAGGACCAGTGCTATGTGCTGGGATCCTGGGAAGCCATGGCATGGGCATTAGGCTTTGGGAATTCCAGGCCCTGGGGGGTTTTAGCATCTCTCCTACCCAGATGCTCTATTTTTACGATCTGATTTTAAAGCAAACACAATAAGGTAGCTTGTTGTGGTACCTGATCTTTGTCAACACCCAAACAATGGTGACATCCCTACTGTAACATGGTCTCTTTCCTCTCCTCTGCCTGTACCAACTTCTCCCCCATCTCTCCCAGGGAGCTCCACTCCCCTACCCTAATCTGTAACTTTTGTTTTGGTCCATGATTTAGTGGCCCTTGCTGTTCTTGCTCCAGCATCACCATGAAACATCACCACGAAAGGGGAGATGGCACCAAAGGAAGTCCCCATCCTTAATGGTTGTGACCCAGGTATATATGAGGCGGAAGTATATGAATCTGGCTTCTCAACGTCAAAGCTCATTTCAATACCAACAGGATTTGTCAGGGGACATGACACTTTAGAGACTGGGATAGAGGGGCATCTGGCTTGCTCAGTCGATTAAGCATCTGCCTTCGGCTCAGGTCATAATCCCGGGGCCCTGGGATCGAGTCCCACATCAGGCTCCCTGCTCAGTGGGAAGTCTGCTTCTCCCTCTGCCTCTGCCTCTTCCCCACTACTTGTGCTCTCTCTTTTTCCATCTCTGTCTCAAATAAATAATTAAAATCTTAAAAAAAATAAAGACTGGAATGGAAACAAAAAAAGGGAAGAGATCTAGGACGTTAATGCTGGAGAAATAACTGTGTTGAAAGAGTAATGTCAATTATTTGCCCTCCCGAGCTAGGGCTTTTAGAAGTCCAAAATAACTGTTCTCTGCAGCCTTCTTTTATAAACAGTGCAGCACATAATTTACACACAGTATTTGCAAATCAATCAGGATGACAGTGCTATTTTCTGTCTCTCTCTTTTCTTGTATAGTGGTAAGTAGTATTTTTTAAAGATTTATTTATATATTTTAGAGAGACAGGGAGTGCACATGTGAGTGAGTGGGGTGTGGGCAGAGGAGAGGGAGAGAGAAGTCTTAAGCAGACTCCCCACTAGGGCGGAGCCTGCCCTGGGGCTCCATCTCACCACCCTGAGATCCTGACCTGAGCTGAAATCAAGAGTCGGAGGTTTAACCAACAGAGCCACCCAGGCGCCCCGGTGCTATTTTGAAAATAATGACAGAACAAAATTAAACGACAGAATTGTAAAAATCAGTGGTCCCTTCTGGCTGCTTAAAAAGTACTGACAATGATCTTTTATCTTTAGATTTCAAGAGTCACTTAAGAAACAATTGTATAAGCTCCCACATTCCCAGACCAACTAGCAAAGAAAAGTCATTTAGGAGATCTGCTCAAAGCAAACTGTTCCCTGCGCCCCCTGCTGGTTCCACGTCAGCACTGCTCCAATAAAACCCCACAGGATTTCATTAGGGATGTTCATCCAAGAGTGATATGTCAGAATCCAAAATGAGAACATTTGCATATAGTAGGCCCAGCCAGTAAGGGAATAGGTTAATTAGCCCAAGGCAGCTCGAGGCAAGAAAAAGCAGCAGCATAAAAGTCCTTTCAAAGCCAAGCAAAATGTCAAACACATTCAGAAGAGGTCCATTAGCAATGCAAATGTAAAATTGCTTGTACAACCAAATGCACAATATACAAAACTAGAAAACCCCTCTGAAGGTACTTTTTAAAGAACCCAGCTTTAGTGAATCTGAAAAGGAATGCTGACTTGGTTCTCAGTAGTGCCCTGGTTTATTTATAGTGCTTATTTGAGACACACTGGCTTAGCTAGCCCTCAAGGTCTCTGTAGAGCCTCCAGGGCTGGTCTTCTGCTAATGGACCACTAAGACATATTGGCCTTAATGCGCAGATTCAAATTTATTCTTCTGAAAAACCATCCATTGATGAATGTCTTTTTCAGATAATACTAATGATAAATCCAGGATCCAGAGATAAACACAGGCACTGGAAAACCTAGGGCCAGACTGATAAAAAGTCCAGTCTATCCTCCCGCTCCATGTAGAAGGACCACTTACCAGTGCAGCTTGGAGGAGACAGGGGCTCTCTAATTCTGGGGTCATGTGTCCTTTCTCTATGCTCACCAGGTCTGTACTATCTCAATCTCCCATCAGGGAGAAGCATTGTGAGGGGAGCGATTGAGTCGCTGTATTTTCAGAGGACCACCAGAGGGCGCCACAGTTTGCCACCAAGTCCCTGGAAGGCTGTGGGACTGGTTATTCAAGGCACTGAAAGAAAGGGGAGGTGTATTTTGAAGGTGGAAGAGCACGTAAGGGGAAAAAGGAAGGGAGAGGAAAAGAGATACAAAAAAAAAAAAAGAGAGAAGAAGAAAAAAGGAGAGTAGGATTTTTGCTTTCACGGTCTCTTTCTAGCTGTAGACAAATGGCTTCCTAATTTCCTAACTTCCTAATGGACAACTAATGGTGTCCCTAATTTACCATCTCGGGGCTGAAACATACCAGTGGTTCACCCGGGCCCCTGGAATGCTCACTTCTGGATGCACAACAGAAGGATTTCTTCCAAACATGGGGCCACACGCTATTTTATAGATGCTAAGTTACCAAAGAACCACACATGCAGACCCATTGTGCAAACATCATCATTAAGAAGGTGCTGCGTGAATCAAGGCAAACTTACAGATGATTTGCCCGAGAATTTCTCTTCTGAATGCGCTCATCTTAAGTGTCTTTATGTCTACATTTTTATCTTTCTCTCTCAGTATTTTATGATTTAGCTCAGGGGCGTAAAGCCTAGCTCTCCAGAGTGCCGTCCTCAGACCAGCAATGCCAGTCCCCGTCCCCCACCCCCACGGCCCCCAGCCACTCTAGAAATGTAGGATCTCAGGCCTCACCCAGCCCTCCTGATTTCGGATCTGCATTTTAACGAGATCTCCAGATGATTCATAGGCACAGAAAGGTTTCAGAACCTCAGGTATGAGAGTAAATTTTCTAATCATCAGCTCCTAAACAAATTAAACATCTCTAGCCTCTCTTTCTGATAGAGGAGTTTCTGAGAAACAAAACTGGGTACTGCCTATGCAAACACACGAGTGGATGGGGCCTCGGAGATGGGCAGCTAATATTTAGGGACTATCCAGGGGTTTATTTTGGGGTCACTTAGACTCAGTATAGTTCTAAGTAGCGAATGCTCCTTTTCTTCTGGTTCTTTGTGCCTCCAAAAAATATAGGGAAGCATGCTTTAAAAAAGCTGCTATCATCAATTTTATACATGACTTAATCATCTCCAAGAAGAAAAACAAAATTCAACAAAAGAAGCCCCACGCTTCCATCTCTGCTATAAATTCAACAAAATTCCCCCACAACCATGGATTTACGCTCTTTCAGAAATGATAGGAAAATGAGATGCCTTTGAGCTGGCAGATGTGGGAATGACTCTTAGTCTTGTAAATAACAATGAACTGCTTTGAGTGGAAGCCACTCCTTAGAACTTGATACATACAGTCCTAAAAATGCACCCCAAGGTCATGGCAGTGAACTGGGGTTGCTCTGCCAAGCATGCCCCATGGTGCGAGTTTTTCAGTTTGAGTGGATCCCACAGAGGCACGGTTTCCAAGTTAAAGAGGAAGAGCTGCGGAATGACGAGTCCGGGTCAGTTCCAGAAAAACTGTATGAGCATTCAGGAGACAGAACATCTGGCCCTGACATGCAAGGTCACCAGGGCACGGCAAGGGGTCTCTAAGTCCGGAACGTGCCAATCTTCCTTTCTGTTTTAGTCTACTGCTAAGCTGGAAGGTCCGTGTCGTGCCCTGCAGAGAGGACTTCATTTAGGTTAAATATGAAAAGTCAGCCTAGGAGCGCCTGGGTGGCTCAGGGGGTTAAGCCTCTGCCTTTGGCTCAGGTCATGATCTCAGGGTCCTGGGATCGAGCCCCACACTGGGCTCTCTGCTCAGCGGGGAGCCTGCTTCCCCGTCTCTCTCTGCCTGCCTCTCTGCCTACTTGTGATCTCTCTCTCTCTGCCAAGTAAATGAATAAAATCTTAAAAGAAAAGAAAAGAAAAGTCAGCCTAACCCTGTCATCTGTGGGGCTTCCCGGATGGAGAAAGATGGGCTGGATGGTAGCGCAGTTAAATGCCTTCACCGTCGATTGGACAAGCACGCCCCAGGGGAAGTGGATCGCCCATTCATTCATCTACTACTGACTTCATTTCTAGTACGTACTGTGGGCCTTAAGTGTACAGCGTCCGCATGGAGCGAGTGGCATGCGAGAACTCTGTTTTTAGTTCTATGCTGTTCAACATTTTACTCGCGTTTTTGGTGTCATAATTAGAGGTAAGAGAAAGCTGGAGGAGAGGATTTATTATTACGATTAATATTCAAATACACGGATCCTCCACTTTTTGAGTTTGTGGTACACACTTTGCTTTTGCTAAAGACAGGCATTAGCACCTGCTTTTGAAAACCAAAAGAAATCCAAAGCGGATTTTGCTCTAACGAAAAAGGCTAAAAGCAAAGGTAGCCTTCAGCATCTGTTTTGCAGGGAGGGGCGGTGGAAGCCGCGCGCACCAGGAGCAGTGAGAGTGGCGCCACCAAGCGCCTTTCCTGGGAACTACACCCAGCATCTCTGCAGTGAGCCTCCAGAGTTTGAACCCTGTTTTGCAGCATCTGGGCTTTATCTGGATTTATTTCGTGCATCTGTTAGCAAGATGTGTCCGGAGATATCATAAAAGCCAAAGAGGGGTTATTTTGGGGGACTGGGAATGCTAAAACCTCCTCCATGTAAATTAATGATAATTGCTTCTTCATTTAATGTCATTTTGGTATACAAGAGTTTTCATAGGAACGCTCTACTCTGAGATAGTGGGGGGTGGGTCCTATAAATCCCCAGAAGCTGGAAGTGATGGCACAAAACCAAGAAAATTAAGGTTCATGAGCGTAAACGTAAATGCCTGCTGTCGGTTTCAATAGCTCAATGCATTTGATAGCAGGGGCTGGAGGGATCTGGCTTATGACTGGCTCAAAAGAAGGAACCCAGGAATCTTGCATTCCACCATCCATTTAATAGGAACCAACAGTTTGGTAGGGGGCCTGAAAGACTGGAGTAATTACCAGCTTCACCGATAGATGTGCAGTGTTCCAAATAAAGGATGAAAACTGCAACATCGTTTTTTGGTAAAGCCACGGTCCAAGGGGTCAGGACATGGTGGGGTGGGTCCAGGAGGGACGATCGGGTTAGCAAGAGGTCTGGACACAAGCCAGGCAAGGAACGGAGGGGCCAACGGAGAACGTATGGTCTGGGGAAGTGCAAGAGAAGCCAGACTGTAGGTGTAATGCTCAGGTCTGTAAAGGGCTCTCCCTGGAAGACGGGAAAACAGACCTGAGTCCCACATTACATGAGTACACACAGTAAAAATCAGAGTAATCAGAACTACTCAGAATGGGCTGGGCTGGATGCTTTGTGTCACCCCCAAGCACTGAGACTGAGTTTGGAGGCTCTTTCTGATGGTCCCACATAGGTGGGGCAGACTGCTCGTCCTGCCCAGGTGCTCAGGGCACCTACTTTTATATTTTTTCATCACAAGGACTTTGAGACTGTGATTTTATCTGTGTCAAGGGGGCTTGCTTAGGACAAGCCTCGCCTACTTTCTAATTTCCTTTTTTGCTGTGTCCTCCACGAAAACCGCTCATTTGCTCCCTCTGCTCTGCCTAGCATGGAGCTTTGCTGGGTAGGTCTCTTGGTCCAAAATGAGGTGGCTTCTGAAGGGGGTGGAGGGCCCCACCCAGGTCTTGTTAGGCCAGAGACCTCTTGAGAGGTGAGCACAACTTTGCAAAGAAGAGGCTGATATCCTCACCCCAACACACACAGGCCCCCCTTTCTCTCCTCTGCACCTCGGGACATGGATCTTGATCTTCACAGAAGTGCCATGAGCTCAAAGAGAAAAAGCGAAGAATGAAAGCTTGTCATGCACAATCTACACAAAGTCTAAGGACAGAAAGAACACGTATGTGTGTCCCTTAATTTGTACCACTAATCAGACAGGGGAGGTACTGAACAGCGGACCCCCAAAAGGTATGTCCATCTGGAACCAATGAGTGTGACTATATTTGGAAAAAAGGGAATGGAATGGGAAGAGGGGATCCTGGATTATCCAAGTGAGCCCTAAATCCAATGACAAGTCTCGTTGTACAAGAACAGCCGAGAAAGATTTGAGACACGCGGGCAGAGATAGTAGAGTTTTATGGCCCAAGGCCAAGGAACACCTGAACCTCCCAAAGCTGGAGAAGGCTAGGACAGCTCCTCCCTATGAGCCTTGTCTCCAGACATGTGACCCCCAGAATGGTGAGATAAGTTTCTGTGGCTTCACAGAACACCACGTTTGGGGTGATTTGTCATGAATACAAATGGCTCCCATTGACCCATCAGCTAATACATGCCAATAACTCAACTTCAGCATCTTACTTACCTCTCACGACAAACTCCCGGGGTTTGTGCTTTTACCTCCATGAGGACACAGGCTAGGGTAAGGCCTCAGAATCAGAGGGGGGAGCTAGTCCTGGAAACAACTCTCTTGTACTTTCCAACCACGAGGCTGGGCAGACTGCTGGAGCGGGGCGCACCGGGGGGATGGCAGCCCTATGGCAGAGATCCTTTTCTTGCATGTGCGAAAGAGCCAGGCTGCACTGAGGTAAGGGGGGAAAGATAGCCAAGGAACTTGGAGCCAGTGCTAATCATGGACTGTGGCCAACGTGGTATTCAGGGCCACGGGCTGGGGTGACTAGAGACCAGATCTTGTCACCTCACAGGTAAGTGAGCCGGGGATCCCTAGCACCACCCAGCTCCCAGCTCAATGCCCCCTGCCCGATTCTGATCCGGATCTTAGTAGGTCATGCCTGAGAGAACACGAGATCATGACCGGAACCAAAGCCAAGAGCTGGATGGCTGGAGGTTCAGACGACAGAGCCCCCCAGGTGCCCCTCATCTCTAGACTGCTGTGGCCTCAGGTATGGGCACTAAACACACTCCAGCGATTAGAAGGTCTGAATCCGCTCCTAAGAGCACAGTCCCATCGGGGTGCTGCCTGGCTGGGCGTCGCGCTGGGAGACTCGGAGTCATTCTTCTGATTGAAAGCCTTAGTGAGAAGGTCGGAGACGAGTCCTCCAGCCGTACGGCTGCTCGGTTCTGCTGCTGCTACAATCCTCTGCCTGGCAAGGAGCCAAACTGCCGTGTCCCTCACCCCTCAGCGGGGCTCCCCTCCAGCCTTCACCAAGTGTGGGCGAAACTTGACTCTGCTTCCTGGCTTCTGCCGTTACGGTTCCTAGCCAACACCCGTGAAGACGGGGACATTCTCCGTGGGTCAAGGAGATGGGTCACGTGGATGGGGTCCACCACGTTCATGGGTGCTGGGGGACAGGATGGAGGACAGAGAGGAGGGAGAGGGCCAAGCCCGCAGCTGGGCTGTGCTATCCTTGCAAGTCGGCTCACGTGGACGGTCACTGCAGCATCTGGGGACCCAGTGTCCCCTGGCAGCCTGCCCGTGCTGGAATTCCTGGAAAGGCTCAAGATGGAAACATAATCACTTGGAGGGATAACCATCTGGACTGAAACTGGTCCCAAATGGATTGTCCAGCGGGGTTGGAGTTTTTAAAAAAAAGCTAGAAATGCCTTTCTTGTCAAGACCTTCCCTGGCTCAGAACACAAGCAAATACCTTTCTGCTTTCCAGTGTCCATGGGTGCCCGGCGCATTCCCCGGGGACACCCAAATCTCCCTGTATTCGCCACTCCAGTTGAAGACGGGGAAGAGTTCCAGCGCCCTGCACTCGGCGGGTCTCACCTTGCCCTAGAGTGAACTGTGCTGAGGGCTGTGGTGCTCGGCCCCCGTCATCGCCCCATCCCTGGGCCCCCTGCGACAGGTGCAAAGAACTGACCACAGTAACACAGAGCCTGGGCTGGGAGGACAAAGAATCTGTCATTTTTTGACTCTCAATTCAATGTTCTTAGCACTACATGGGGACATCTCCCTCCAGAATTCATGTGGCATAGTTGCAATATTCAGGTAAATATTAATATTTTTATACAAATACTGATGAGAGGGAATATTATACATATAACATTGAATAATCTGAATACTGATTGATACATACAATATTATGATCACTACTAATTAGAAGGAGGACAGAGCATAATAAAAGGAACAAGCTATGGGTGGGCAGGGTACAGGTTCTAAATTTGCCTTCACCTCTAACTCCCTATGTAATATATTTTCTCCTATAATGTCATTTTAATCTTAAATGACACACATGCCCCGTTTAGGGAGGCAAGTGTTCCAACAATATGTCACGTTGTAATTAACATCTCGGCCAATTAAGTGGACACACGCACAGCTCCTGGCATCCTGTGCACACTCAACAAAATAGTAGCCATCGTCATTTTAATTCGACAAATGCGTTCTTGCCAATTCCCGGTTTTCTCTTGCCTCCATCTGCTGCTCATTGCTCCTGGTTCTGTGCTAAAATGAATATGGTTACCTTCAAACTGTCAATCCTTTCAAACACCTGGGCGGTTTTTTTCCCCCCCTCCCACCTGTGATTTACATAAAAGAGAAAGTCACGGGCATCTGAGAATTTATTTTCTTTCTTCAGTCAATCGATAGGATGATAACAGTTCCCAAAGCAGAGGCCCCCCAGTCACACCAAAGAGCATCGAGCCAGTCAGCACAGACCAGTAGAGTGAACGGAGAGGGGGTGCCAAACTCCAGTCACAAGCATTTCCCGGTCAAGGGTAAGTATCTGGGCTCCTTGTTCCGCTCGGCCTGCTTTTCCACAATACTTCTTGGATGAGTAATTCCCAAAAGGCCTGGTGGAGAAATGCAGAATCTTCTTTCCACATCCCACAGGAAGGCTGCCAGCTGTCTCCCTGCACACACTCTCCTCAGCTTTGCTACACGCCACAGAACAGCGCACCAGCAGCAGCTATGGGAGGCCGAGAGCTACCAGCCACCAGGGCCCGGATCTCTGGGAGATCAGATGGTCCAAGTTTACGAACAGAGAATGTGAAAATCTCCACCACGTTAGAAAAATGCCTTGCTGGCCCCGAGGCCTTTGGCGGGGTGTGGGGGGTGTGGGGGGGTGGTTCTCAGCATTACTGCCCTTGATGTGGCTGGATGAAAGGGGAATCCGTCCACTAACGAGGCCCTCCTCCAGGATAGTAAATGTTGGTTTCTCTCCTCCAGTTGTTTTCTGGTCTCTAGGACACTGTAGCATTTTTCAGACCTCTTGACTACAAAGGCCCCAAGACCGCCTGGGACCCAGCCTCCCCAAGGCAAAGCAGGTATCACAGAAGTCACCGAGGCTTTCCTTGTGCAGGAAGAGCGATCCTTTCAAGACGTAACAACCGGCGTATGATCGTGCGTGGCAAAGACAAGGGTGCTCAGACTCAGGGTGTAAGGGACTTGCCTGAGGTTACGTGGCTCCTACAGGGCAGAAATAAGATGAAGACCTTGGTGTGTCTGCTGCACGCCCCTGGGTTCCCGTTCTTGCATTGTGCATCGGACTGGCTGGTATGCCATAAGGGATTAACCTAACTCCAAGACAGCGCTGGCCTCTGGGGCGTCCTGCCAGATAGGAGTATGTTGGTTTGCCTGGAGGGTGTGGCCTCCAGACAGCCTAACATCGTGAGTTATTAGGATGGGGGGACTCTGGGCCAGGCAGGATCAGTTCCGACCTCTGGAGGAACATGTGATTGAAGGTATTTACCCGACCTCTGGGAGGGGCTGGGGACAAAAGAGTAGCCACATGGACGGTATGCAATTGAGCTCCAATTAAAAAAAAAACAAAACTCTACAGACACGAAGGCTCTAGTGAATGTCCCTGGGAGGCAATACTCCACTGGCGACACATCAGGTTGGGAGGACGTACGGCCCTCCAGCTCCGCGGGGAGAAGGTTCCTGGAAGCTTGGGATCCTCATGTCCCTCCAGCATCCATCCCGCATGCCTGTTCCCCCGGCTGACTGAAGTCTGTATCCTCTCTCCGTGGTAACCTCTAACTGTGAGTGTAACAGCTTTCCACGAGTTCTGTGACTCCCAGTGAATTACTGAAACTAAGGCTGGTTGGGGAACCTCCCCCCAGATTTGTAACTGGTGTCAGAAGTAAAAGCAACCAACCGTGTGAGAACCGTTCTTTCTAACGTCGTAGTTGGCCCATAAACTTTTATAGCTCATGATGATTATCCATTTAATCAGATCAAGTAATAAAATAAACAGGTGCACCCGGGTGGCTCAGTCGGTTAGGCATCTGCCTTTGGCTCAGGTCATGATCCCAGGGTCCTGGGATGGAGCCCCGAGTTGGGCTCCCTGCTCAGTGGGGAGTCTGCTTCTCCCTCTGTCCCTCCCCTTGCTCGTGCTTTCTCTCTCGATCAAATAAATAAATAATATCTTTTTAAAAAAGATATTATTTATTGGGGTGCCTGGGTGGCTCCGTGGGTTAAGCCTCTACCTTCAGCTCAGGTCATGATCTCAGGGTCCTGGGATCAAGCCCCGCATCGAGCTCTCTGCTCAGCGGGGAGCCTGCTTCCCCCTACTCTCTCTCTGCCTGCCTCTGTGCCTTCTTGTGATCTCTATCAAATAAATAAATAATATCTTTTTAAAAAAGATATTATTTATTTATTTGATCGAGAGAGAGGGAACATAAGCAGGGTGAGAGGGGGAGGGGGAAGCAGGCTCCCCGCTGAGCAGAGAGCCCGATGTGGGGCTCGATCCCAGGACCCTAAGATCAGGACCTGAGCAGAAGGCAGATGCTTAGCGACTGAGCCCCCTAGGCGCCTCTAAATAAATAAAATCTTAAAAAAATAAAGGTAATAAATGAAGTCCACTAGGTTCATGGATGAGAACAAGTCATTAACCGACAACTAGATCAGTCCAAATCGGTGTCCCTCCAAAAGACAGCCAGGCAAATGAGAACAGAAAGGGAGAGGAGAACACAGTACCCAGCGTAATCCAGTCTGAGCCAGCGCCCAGTCCAGGAGGCCTCCCCATGGCAATTACCCAGTGGCACATGCATATACAAGCATTGAGGGTTTCAATTTTCTAGGTCCAGAGTTCAGAGTATTGGAGAAATGAGGGCAACCGATCAGCTAACTCGCTAGTGTCTGAATATTCTCCGTCTGCTGGACGAACGGACTTGCCGGAAGTCTCCCATGACCGCCGGATGCTGACCATCCCACCAGATCGAATGGAGGGCTGGACCCCATCCACTGGCTCTCCAGATTCTGGAGGAAGCAATTCCTGCAGAACACAAAGGAAGCTGCACACGTGCTTGGGACAGCAGCGGTTTCCCTGTGTTCCCGGTTCTGCTCAACAACAGGGATGTCAGCGGACGCAGCTCCGGTCTGAGAGACAAGAAACCCGGTAGCCTTCGTTACAGGGCCCTACTCTCTGCACCTCCAGACCGAGAAGTCAACCCTTGCTGCCCGTCAGGCTCACCCAGGGTGGGGCGGGGGCTTTAGAAACAGTACCAATGTCCAGACTCACTCTAGTTGGCTCAGTCCAAGCCCTTCAATGGTGGGGACCAGCAGGTGCATCTTTAAAAGACGCCCCGGGGGATTCTAATGTGCAGCCAGAGGTTAGATCACACATGTGACCTTCCTTCTACCTCCACCACTGCTCAGCAGAATGCCTCAACGATGCTTAAACACAGCATCCAGTCCTCCAACAGAAAGACCGTGCTCTCGCCTCCTCTCACTGCACTTAGGACATCTATTACGTGTCTGTAAGGAGATACCACTTACACACCCTTGAGAATGGCCATTACTTAAAAATTAAAAAAAAAAATGTATTTATTTGAGAGAGAGAGAGAGAGAGCTCATGAACGGGGATGGGAGCAGAGGGAGAGAGAGAAGCAGGCTCCCCACTGAGCAGAGAGCCTGATCCGGTGCTTGATCCCCGGACCCTGAGATCATGACTTGACCCGAAGGCAGATGCTGAAAATCTGAGCCACCCAGATGCCCCTATTTTTCAGTCTTAAAAAGGAAGGGGATTCTGATATGTGCTACGAGATGGAACCATCAGGCTAACTGAAAGAAGCCAGATGTAGAGATACAAATGTACAATTCTCCTTACAAGAGGTATGCAGAATCAGCAGATTCCCAGAGACGGGAACTAGAACAGAGGTGACCAGGGTGGGGAAAGGGAGGGCGCTACCGTTCTAGTGTGTGCACAGAGTTAGTTTGGGATGGTGAAAAAGTTGTAGAGACAGATCGTGGGGATGGTTGTCCAAAAACGCGAATGTGCCCAATGCCACTGAAGTGTCCACGTAAAAGGGGTTAAGATGGGAAATGTTATGTTATGTATATTTTATCACAATAAAAAAAGAATTTTTCCAAAATTACAAGGCACGATTTTAAAAGTCTGAAGATCCACAGCAATTTTGTTTTCCAACTGGGCTGTGACCCCGACCCGGGCCCCCCTGTTCTGCCTGGAGATGCAGGGCTCACCAAAATGCCTGCCGGAGATCGCCTGCGTTCCCTGGCTGGACTTCAGAGCATCTCTGAAAGCCCTCACGATGATACGCACTTCTCCACATTCCCCACCGGGACGACGGGCGGTGAGAAGGTAAGGCGTACACATGTCAGGAGGCATCCCCGAACTCCCCATGCTGCGGCTGCTGGCCCAGGACAGAGGGCGGGGGGCTTCCCCAGCAGCCTCTGCACCCCTGTACTTCAGTCCCCGGGGAGTGCCTGCCCTCTGCATCAGCGACAGCAAGCTTTGGGGGAAGGGCCACCTCGTAAATATTTTCAGCTCTGCAAGCCATGCGGTGTCTGTCACAGCTCCACTCTGTCACCATAGCATGAAAGGGCTACAGATATCATGGAAGCAAGTGGCTGCGGCTGGGTCCCGGTCCCACCCTCCAACACGCAGGGCTCCAGGCCTCTCCGGGTGTGCGTACCCCTGCGCTCGGGGCCCCTTCCACGCCAACCCCCGCCCCTCCACAAATGCGCCCTGTTGCCTGTTTTCTAATCCGGTGGTTCTCACGTCTGGAGTACCAGATGCTGCAGGGGCCAGTGTCTGGAAACCACACTTTGAGCAACACTGTTCTAAGTTATCTCTCACGTGTCTCTTTCCCAACCCCATATCCCATGCCTCTCCTCTGTGTCCTGCTCTGTCCACCCCCCCCCCCCAACCCTGTCCTACAGCTCTCTGCTTGACTCTCCTCCCAGTCTGGCCCCTGGGCTAATACCAGCCACCGCCTCCACAACCTTTGCCCACAGAGGGAACCCACAGCGGGAATCCTTTGTAAACACTCCCCAAATCTCAGCCAAGCTACACAAGACCACTGCAGTCTGACCCATTCTGCCCTTCTCCAAGGCTCACCAGCACTTACAATAACCCCTGGTCTTACTTCATTGCCTTCACTGTCCTTGAAACCTGTTTTCATGTGTCCTTCTCCTTAGATTGTGACCACCCCTCCGCCCCCCCCACCCCTACCCCATGCTGGGTATAGCCTGAAATTTCATCACCCTTGACTTTCCTGGTTGCTGACCCATCTTTGTTGGTTTACTGTGTTCACCCTGTGTCTGCCTACTGCAGTTTCGTCTTTCCTAGAAGTTGGCTCCTAAAGGGCAAAGCGTTTCTGGATCTTTTTCTAGGTTTCTGGATATAATGATACAGTGTTGGAGCAAACATTGAACTCACGACAAAGAACAAAATACTGTGCATTCGAAAAGCATCTGTGCTTCGAGATTCCATTTCAAACATAAATTCTCATGTGAGATGATTAACCTCCCAGCCTTCCTGCACCAGGAAGTACAAGCGGGCCATGCGAGAGGTTGTTAAAGACGTGAGCTAGATGGGAAGGCCTCTGAAAGTCCACATCCAATTATCCCAAACTATGTCCAGATTGTTCTACCGCCAATCCCAAGGAAAGGCTTCTGGTCGCCTTCGGATTTACTGGAAGGAATATGTATTTACAAAGACAACAATTCTATTGAAACCAGCCTAAATCAAGCATAAAAAGGACAGGGAGACAAGCTGTAAGGCGGCCAAGATATGAACTCTCTCCGAAATAAATGTTTATTTTAAAATTAGGGGTATGACTCACTCAGTGAATGGGTGGTTGGGTTCTGACCCCCCGGAGATGAGCGGTTCATTCTGAAAAGCAGACCAAGGGGGAGACCTACTTTCTACCTTCGTTTATTTCAGAATGAGGCGACAGAGGGGAGCCGAAGGTACTCCTGAGTCTTTTCCAATCACCAGCAAAATGGACAATGGGATGACTCGCTACCTGCCGCCGTTTTCAATCAAAAAGCCGAGTAATTACTTCGGTCTCTCACGGGGCTCACACACAGCCAGCATGAAGCTGGTGGGGCCCTGAGGACGCTGAACGGGCCACCAGGAACCCTGCAGAACCCAGCTGCCGACCGGCTCCCCTCCCCCGGCTAAGTGCCGTTAACTCCATCAGATAGTCATTCACTGAGAAAATATTTGGCGCTTTCCCTGGAAGAACGTCAGTGCCCTCGAAGTCAGGCACACTGTCGAGCTGACTGCATTTAGCAGAAGGTGCCAGGGGCGGTTTTACATTCTTTTATGGAACTTGGGGTCGGGGAAGAAGGGAATCACCCCTCTGTGCGGCCCTTCTTGGCCATGCAACGAAACAGACGTTGTCGTGAGAAGCTGGCCAAAGAGAAGAAACGCTTTCCTGATTCTTTGCCTTTGGAGACCTACGACGCTTTGGACGTTGTTCTCGCTGGGCCGTCAGGGCACGGCGGATGGCGGGACTTGGGCGTCACACCGATCTAGGCTCCGCTGCTAGCTTTTGGCATTTGCTGACGGGTGACTTTAGGGAAGCTAACCCATTTTCTAAACTTTGATTTCCTTTTTTAAAGAAAGGAGATAGTAATACACCCTCGCTCACGGCGTTGTTATGGGAGCACATGGGACAACGCAACCAGGCCCCAGCACACGGGCTGGAGTATCTCGAAACAAGTGACCTCTAGCCATGAACCGCTTTCAAGCATCAAATGACCTTCTGTTGGGGGACTGAGGGCACAGGCGTGGGATCCTAACGGACAGCGCTGTCATTCTGACTCCTTCGCCCGCCAGCTGTACCTTCGTCCCTTTATCACTAAGGTGGGAATAATACCAACACTTACCCCATAGGCTTGCAGTGAGTTCACATGTTCGAGGAACCTACACCAGGGTCTGGCATACTGCAAGGATGTTGAAAACTGGCTGTTGATGTTAGGATTATCTCGTGAGAAGGGCCCCCACCCCCCTTCCTTCACAAAGGGCACATTTTCATCCGTGCTACAAAAATACTTTCCTTTCTTGACTTCTTTCCCCGATTCCTTGGTGAATCACAGCACCAGCCAGTTCCAGCAAAGACATTAGGTGAAACAATGTCTAATTAAAAGGTTCCTTGTCTCCGCTCCGTTCACGAGGGATTGTCCGTCTTACTGGTTCAGAAAGTTTACCAAGTCTCTAGAACTGTCTTCTAGGAAACAATTCACCCTGGTGCATTGGTAAGTTTTTCTCCTAAACTGCACTAAGGCCTGGTCTGCAGAACAAATAATCCATTGTATGTACATTCAAAAATAAAATCCACATGCACTCGTGTTTTAAATTTGGCTTTGTCTGTATTACGTACCATGTATTCCTGCGGTATAAATAGAAGCTTTCGGGTTTCTTTGACAGGGAACACAGGGCACTCATTAGGCATAAATACTCATCACGTGTTAAACCAACTTCTTTCCTACTTAACCTCTTCAGGACACCCATGCCCTCCGCGGAGTCTCTATGACACTATACATGCACACACAGAAATGGGGACCAGAGGCCCTCGCAGCAAATGAGAAGCGACCAACAACACTGCCGTGGGCCGGAAGCAGGGCAGGGCTGTATTCTCAACCAGAAGTAAAATGTTCGACGGCAGATGAAACGCAGCAAAGTCAGTCAGTGCCCTGTTGACAAGAGTTCATTTTCCTTCCTCACATGGGGGCCTCGGAGGACAGCGCACCTCTCTGAGCCTCTGTCGCCCCCTCGATAGGTAACGTGTAGACAGGAAAGACGTTCTCAAGAATTCACCGCGAGAGAGGACGGGGCGTGTGAGAAAGTGCAGAGTCTATCACAGAAAGAATCCGAGTACATTTTCTGACCTGAACTTCAGTCTCAATCCCCTGACCACCGGTAGGGAATTTCCACATGGACGCTCCAGCTTCCCTCCCCGTGCCTCTCACACCAGCATCCGTTCTGGTTCCGCACTGGTGCTAATGGTTTTGTGCCCCTTCCCGGGCGCGAGAGCAGAGCCTCATCCTGGGGGCCTCCCCACCACTCAACTCCTATGTCCAGTTACTGCACTGGGTTTGCTGGTCTGCCTTCAAAAGGTCCCAACCACTGCTGGGAAGAGGCTCCCATCTCCCACCTCTTTCCACTCCCACTCTGGAGTGAGGACTTGGCCTTGCCAGAGAAAGGGCTAGCCTTCGCTCCTGTCTGCAGGAGGCCGTCTACGTTAGACCTGATCAGAGCACCTGTGCTTAGGACAGGTTACAGAAGGCAAGTCTCTTACTTCCTCATCTCAAGATGGGGATAAATACACATGCCCTGCAGGAGTGGGGTGAGCACTAAGTGAGGTACTCTGGATTTTTTTTAAAGATTGTACTTATTTTTTTGAGAGAGAGAGAAAGAGAGGGAGAGCACAGAGGAAGAAGCAGAATCCCCGCTGAGCAGGGAACCCGATGTGGGGCTCAATCCCAGGACCTTGAGATCATGACCTGAGCCGAAGGTAGAGGCTTAACCCACTGAGCCCCCCAGGCGCCGTGAGGTACTACGTATGACCCTTAGCTCAGCACCTAAGCACAGAGCATTCAGTGTCGTACCTATGAGCTAAAACATGCATTCAGTAGGAACGACCTCCATGTTCGTTTCTTTTCCCTTTACAATTACGAGGGGCAGGAAACAGTCTGAGCACAGAGAATTCTGCCAGCACATTCAGTATTTTCACTATCTGCCACTGAGTATTTTCTGGTTTTGCTTTTGCCCTCCTTTTCAGAGATCTACCATTCCTCCTGATTGATTTTTTTTAAAAGTTCTGCTTCATTCTTATGTAAGGGAGATCAATACACTTCCCTTAGAATGTAATTCCAACAGACTGAGGGGAGCCTGGGCGTCGTTTTAGTGTTTTGCCTTGGATCCATCGGTGTCCCCTGATTTTGTGATGGCAACTACAGATGGAGTTCCAGATGTGTTGAGGGTCCCCGCCTCCCTGCTCTACTACGGACGATACTTTTGATTGAGAAATGGAAGAAAAAGCCTTTATGTCAGTGTGATAACGGTGTCTTAAAACAGGTTGGGCTTTTCCTATAAAAAATATATATGTAACATATATTTAAAAAATATATATATATTTATATACATTTAAAATATATTACATATAATATACATTATATCTAATATAAAATAGGCATGTTTTATACTATATATCTTATATATCTATGTCATGTATAATATAAAAATTATAAAAATGTATATTATATATTATAATTATGTATTGTAAAATATTATTTTACATATAACATTACACATATAAAATGTATCTTATATATTTTTATGTGACCTATGTAATGTTATATATTCTATATAATACAGAAATACCTACTATATGAAGTATATATTTTACATATTATATGATACAAAATAGATACATTTTATATATAACATCACACATATATAAAATATGTATTATGTATAACATATTACATGTATAATATAAAACATATACATTGTATATGACATAAAACATATCTATTTGACATCATACAACCAAAATCGGATCTATCTCCTTAACATAGTTTATAAAAATCTCTAGTTGGCTTCCATTTTGCTCTGGCTGACTTACGCGATGGACGGATTTGGCGGTAAACAGCAGCAACAGGCCGTGACTGAGGCGGCCAGTAACATTTCCAGGGCAATAAGGTGAAGCTTTCCTAAACATACCGTAACACAGACACAGCATTCGCCACTGAGAACTTTGCCCACTGTCCGTGGGGCATCCGAAGGGACGGGCCGGGGACGTGTGCACACTCCGCACACAGCCAGGCGTGAGTAACGGGGCGGGCGGGTGGGTTTTGTTTCCTATTTCACAGCTGACTTGAAACTTCCCTCAAGGACAATATGTAAGATGATGTTTTCATTAAAAGCATGGATTTATAAGGTCCCTCACAGAGCACTAAGTTTCTAGATCACCGTCGTGTATGTTACAGTGAAGTTTCTGCAACGGAGTCGATTATCAGAAATTCCTGTGACCTTGTGAAATACGCCTTCTCTGTAATTTCCCAGGATGTCACCGATCTGGCCTGGGACCCAGGAATCTGTATTTTTAACCCCCCCTTTCCCAGTGATTTTGATCGGCAGCTACTTTTGGGAACCTCTTACACTAAACCCATGGTTCTTAACCTTGGCAGCATGTCAGAATCACCTGGGGGTTTTTAAAAGTCCCACTGGTCAGGCCACGCCCCAAACCAACATGTCATAAAGCCTGGGGTGGGACGAGGCGTATGGAATCTCAGCCACGATTGAGAGTCACCGCCCTAAAACCCTAAGATCCCCGAGGGACGCACGGGGTCATGGAGACAGCCCCTCCCTAGTATCTAGGACAGTGCCCGCCATGTGGTAGGTTCCCCACAATACAGCCACAGGCCCTGTGTTTTTAAAGCAGAGAAGTGTCCCAACGACAGAGAAACACAAACACAATACCTACTTCCGGGCCCATCTCTTAACCTACTGAGCTCCCATCCTATTTGTTGACCTGCAAGGAATTTACTTTTACTGAACTTGGCTTTCCTCAGAAAGCAAAATCTAGCCTTTTTGCATGGGCGTGAAATATATAGAGGATAATGGAATTTCCTGTGATTTGGGAGGGCGCAGAGTTCTGAAAAGAGCCCCTCCAAGTCTCTCAGAGGCCAGCATCTCAATCAGGAGGAGAGGCTGGCTGGTGCGTGATGCCATGTGGGTCCTTTCCCCTTTGTGACAGGAACAAGGAATATGCCACGTGAGCAGCCGGCCCCAGGTTCTCTGATGAGCAGGACTCTTGTGGAGCAGGTGTCCCGTTCCAGCTTCTGCTTGGGAGCACAGACCAAATCATAACCGAAGGCTCTAGGATCCGACCCGGCCCTGCCAATCTCCCCGCCTCGACCCCCGCCCCCACCGCTCCTGCGTCCTGTGACCTTGCCACCAACCCAGCCTCCAGATCCCACTGTGCACATCTTCCCTCTCTTCTCCCTCCCTTGAGAACAGGTATTGATTTGAATTATGAAGACCTCTGTGACGCACAGGGCCAAACCGCCTTGAATTCACTGCAAACGAAACAGATAAAAAAGGAAAGGAAGGTCCGCAGCCTTTTTCTCGGGACTGAACCAGTCTGCCGGGAGTTGAATCGAGTCAACTTTGCCGCCCAGGGATGCTACCATATTTCTACAGGATCGCACGCGCCGAGCACCTAAAGCAGGGGCACTGAGACGTGGTGACTGAGTCTCATGGAGAACAGCAGTCATGATTTTCTGCCAGCTTCCTTTCTCCTCGGGGCTAACACCTACTCTTCCTGAGGGCTGAGTTATCTGCCGCTTTCCTAGCAGGCTCTTCTAAGTTAAGATGCAGAGAAGGGCAGTTCTGACCCCGTTGTATGAGCTCGGTGGGGAAGAGGAAAGCTCATCCATGAGAAAGGGCATGAATGTCCACTCTCTCACCATCCTTCAGACTCGCCCTGCTCTTGCCTTCTCCTGCAGCCACAGACGCCCCCAGCTCCAAACGCCCCTTCTTAGAAAGAACTGAGGAAGGTGCTTCCTCTGGGTGCACCATGGATGGAGCTCGCGTCTTCCTTGTCATCGCTCCCCACTCTTCCTCCAGAGAGCTCGAAGGCACTAACACACCGAAAGAAGCCACTTAGGCACATAGCCTCGAAGGCACCTCTTGCTTACAACCCCCGTGTGACCTGGATGCAAGTAAGTGAATACGGGGATTTCTTATCGCGACACGTGGGAAACCTCCAAGGAGAGATTCCCTTCTCCTTCCTGTTTCCTGCCTACACTGTGCAAAATATATCCAGCGCTCTTTAGACAGACCAATCAGGGACTGAGCAACGACACAAGTTATGGATTTGCCACTTCTTCCCTGCTGTTCCTACAGCATGGAAGGATACACATGAAAGTGTTTCTGACCTCACCTGACCTTTGCTGGAAAATGGCTCCCCTGTTGTCTCTCCTTGAGTCTCCAAGCAAAGGTGAAATGGAACAGGGCTGTATTTGAATCCAAACATGCTCACTTTGCTGTAGGCAATGTTCTGGGGATAGTAACGTACTCTGCCCTCCAATGAATAGTTTTCCAAATCTATAGTCAGGGCTCAAATAATTGTTAGTGTTTCCCTCCATCGTGTTTTTTCGGTGTTCGACAGACAACTGGCAGAGAGGAGAATCCCATTAAAATACCTTGGTTTGGGGTGCCTGGGTGGCTCAGTGGGGTAAAGCCTCTGCCTTCGGCTCGAGTCATGATCTCGGGGTCCTGGGATCGAGCCCCGCATCAGGCTCTCTGCTCAGCGGGGAGCCTGCTTCCCCCTCTCTCTCTGCCTACTTGTGATCTCTGTCAAATAAATAAATAAAATCTTAAAAAAAAATCTCGGTTTGTCACTTGTAAGCTGCCAAGCATGGTGTGACCTGTCCTGAAACTAATCACATTATAAGGACAAGTAAAGGGATACCAGGAAAGTTGCCTGGGGTCCTCGCACAAAAGCGTGTTGTGTATGCAAACCACCCTGGGTTATCGGGTGTATTAAGATCCCAGTGTAGTGACTATGTACAAACGTCCTTGGGACCAGGCTTCTCTTCTAAATGGTAGCTCAAAGGCAGTCGGCGAATTTTCAAGTTAGGCATTTGTCAAACATTTTTAGGAAGATAAATCTTGAGCAAACAACATTTGAACTGTATTCAGAAAAAACATAACCCCCCCCAACCCTTCCTATATTTGGTGTTGCTTTTCTGGAGGTCCAGACAGCAAGAGCAGGATTCGTGGAATAAACCGATCCAGAGGGTTATGTGTGCCAACAAAATGGCGTGTGATGTCAGCCCCTTTCATCTCTCTCCACCAGCATTTCAAACACTGGTCTCAGCATCAGGCCAAGATACCCAAATCTCTAAGGAATTTATACAAATTCCACCTATGCTTTTAGTTAGTAAGTTACTCTATTTATAAAATAGAACCTCTTTTTTTATAGGTGGCAAAACCGAGGCCCAGAGAGATGGTTTGTATGATCAAGGTCATAGAGCTTTAGAGAGGCAGAACTGACACTAGAATCCTGTCTCTCCAACTCCTACTTCATTGCACCTTTGACTCTCTGCCCTGTCTCGTCACAGAGAAGGCTACAGTCATATCAGACCAGGCTCCCAGGGTCTGGACTAACGTAGCTACGGCAAGTGTGGAAGAGAGGTAAGAAGAATTAGCAGGGCTCAGAATTCCTGGACAAAGCTGAATTTAAGCCAAAGGAATGAGAGTGCTCAAATGGGGATGAGAAGGGCATGACCATTATCAGATGAACAAAATGAAAAGGATGTTATTCTGGAGGAAGAAAGGGTAATCAATTTAAGACTCATTCCCATTTATACAGCTCTAAAACAAACACATGGTGTGGTGCTCCTCTGGGAGGACGGAGAGCAGGTAAGGAGACCAACATCTCAGAAGCTGTACCAATATCCCACGAGGAAAGTTGGGAGATGGGAGAGATACCCAAGGAGGGCAGAAAAAAGGAAGAAGGGTGAACACCTAACTTTGGTTAAAGAGAGGAAAAGTAGTCAAGAAGGTGGAAGGAAACGAAGGTCATCGACTATATTAAATATAGCAGAGAAACTGAGAAAGGCATGACTTAAGAAAGACCATTGGATTAGACCAGTGGTTCTCAATCCATGATGACATTACAAGCTCTGGAGAGCTTCTAGAAGATACTAACCCAGAATGTGGGTTCCTAACCACTGGATTAAGCTGTGTGGCCACAGAGGACTTCAAGGGCACCGGGGTGGCTCAGCTGCTTAAGCATCTGACTCTTGGTTTCAGCTCAGGTCGTGAGCTTGCGGGATCGAGTCCCGCATCGGGTTCCGATCAGCGTGGAGTCTGCTTGGAATTCTTTCTCTTGCTCTTTTTCTGCCCCTCCCCCAGCTCACATGGGTTCTCTCTCTCTCAGATAAATAAATAAAATCTTAAAAAAAAAAAGCTGTGTGGACACAGATGACTTAGAAGAGGACAGTTTTATAGTCTTCCTTTAAAGCAGTAGAATGGATATATTCCAGCCCCTAGATCCAATGGATCGATTTGCATTATTGACGATCTTACTTTAAAGTTACGTATGTCAGTGGGAAAGAATGTGTTTGAGTCACATTCAGCATCTGAAAATCGCATGCCTGGGATGACATTGGCTCAGCCTCCCACATCATCAAGCAAATGCTCAAATAAACAGATGGGCTTTGTACAAGTGCCCTGAAAGCCAGGAAACATGATTATGTTTTAATTTAAGGGACGTAAACCTCTTGGAAAACACTGTGCCTGTGGTTTACCCTCTCTTCCGCTGGTTTTAAGCTGTGGGCTCATTCATGGGGACCCCGTGGCCAATCTCCGCTCTTCTGATTGTAACACACTAGGTGAGCAGTAACGTAGATCACCTTCTCATTCCCTTTGGTGATCTAACAAGTTTACGTCTGAAAAGATACAGTGGAGACCCCCACCAACACAGACACTACCCTTAGATGTCTGTCTCCATCAGCCCAACACATCATCTGAACCCTTACCTATATTCCGGATTCTAGAATAGCCCCGTCCATTTGTTATAGAACAACACAACAAGATCACAAGTTTGAATCCAGCACGTGAGACCACCTCACTGATTCTAGATAAATGATTCCCAGGGACGAGGCGGCATGGAACACGCAGCTTCTTCAATGGGGTAGCACATTTTCAACATGCATTTAACTTACTGTAGACAATGAAAAGGTTCAATAGTTCATATTTCTGGGCCCCTGTAGTAAGCAAGGAATGTCCTACCCAAAGACATGAAGCATTTAAAGAGCAAGAGGAATGGAGAGAGAGAGTTGGGAAGATGGCTCTGTACAGGGACATTAAATTCATACCCAAGAGGGTAATACTGATATTATAAAATCCGGAGTAACAAGGCGAGGTGGGGGGAAGACAAAGAAAGAAGATGGAACTTAATGTTTCATTCAGTTCTATTTTGAAACAGGATTCAGAAAGGATAATGTACCATTTGGTATTAATTATTTTGGTTCGTGCACATGGCTAATTATTTCTACAGCATTTAATATCTCTTTAAAACAAATATATTTTGCACAAATACACCCACCTTTCAAAAACATGCCTTTTATCCCCTCTTCCAGAGCTTTGAGGAAATATCTAAATGTCTTAGGGGCAGCCCTCTGGGAATAAAAGTCGACTGTATGCTAAAAATGTAACTAGCCCCTAAAACTTGTATAAACAAATTAAGGGAAAAGACATTGCAGCATTTATAAACAAAATGACTCTCAACTTTAACTTGCAGACTTTAAAAAAAAAATGTTCAGTCATAAATTTACTCCCAGCAGATTCCACTATCCTCTCTCTTTTCAAACTTCTCCTCCTCCCACAATCCCCCAATTGTCTTCATGTCAGACCCATAATTCAGTTGTCTGGTTTGGACTCATTACATGAATCATTATATTTGATTTCTCTGCAAGGCCAACCTTGAGTATAATCTTCTGGTCCTAAACAATCAATGTTTCCGTGCTCTCAGTGTGCTCCCAAGTCTCAAGGGAGTGGCGCCATGTTGCATTATTACCTGGAGAATGTCCGTGACTTCCTTTACCTCAGTCAGCCCTGCTGGGTCCAGTTAATGGACATCTGCTGCATTGAGCACTCTGCAGAACCAGCATGGAAATGGTAGACAATGGAAGCCATTCTTGCCTCACCCCCCAGATGAGCCAGAAGGCGACTCTGCAGAAACAAGGCAGCTAGTTCTCCCCATGAGTGGATGCCACGGGAGACCCGGCTCTGAGGAGTCCTTTGGAACCATCTGGAGCTTGGTGCCCCTAAAGCAAGAAGCTAGTTCCCATCTTGAAAAGGACAGGGCATTCCCAGGAAGCCGCCTGGTGTCCAGTGGTTAGCTTTGTCTTCAAACACTCATGCTCTTGTGCTGGTCCTGGCCCTCACCCGTCCTCTCTCCATCTTGGCTCCCATTACCGACTTCATTACTTCATTCCCCTGTGGTCCCTCTTTCCTCCAGAGGAAATGAAAGGATGCGTTCCCATGGGTCTCCCCACCGGCAGCACAAGGGAGATGTTGCTGTTGCTTCTTTATACGTGGGGGTTGACGTGGGGCAGAGAAACACTTTAGAGGCCTATGTGTTTCGAGTAACATTTCAGATCCTTTTTGTCAGAATAGAACGTGAACATCTTGGTCCTACTCCTACGACACAAGGTTCCCTATTTATACAGATACATTATACGCAGTAAGTGCCAGCACTGACTTAAATCCCTGATCCACTCATCGAACAAACCTTTCTTCAAGGCCTACTCTGCATTAATGACAAGGAGTGGAGATAATAATAACTAGCATCTATAAAGCACTTACTACTATATGCTAGTGCTTTCTTTTTTTTTTAAAGATTTATGTATCTATTTGAGAGAGAGAGAGAGAGAGAGAGAGAGACAGAGACAGACCACCTGAGCAAGCAGGGGGAGGAGCAGAGGGAAAGAACCTCAGGCAGGCTCCCTGCTAAGCATGGAGCCCGACTCTGGGCTTGATCCCACAACGCTGAGATCATGACCTGGGCCAAAGTCATGAGTCGGACACCCAACCAACCAAACCACCCAGGCCCCCATGCTAGTACTTTCTACAGAACATGTCATGGAAGTAAGCATTCCCCTGGAGGCCACGATCATATCTGATCGAATGAGATGAGTCACAGCGACAGAGACAGAACTATACAACATGTATGTACATTGACCCTTTGTGACTGGACCTCCCCCATGTCTATCCCCATCTCCCTTATTTCGCCTCTAAGAGAGTTTTTCTGGGAACAGGAATGCTTGCTAAATGCCTCATTCACAGTGTCGGAAATACAAAGGGAGGGACATGGAAAACAGAATCTCTTAAGCTCTAGACTCTGGGCTCCCCGTGGGCAAGCATATGCCTTTCATTCTTCATTCCTCCCAGCCCTGACACTGGCCACACAGCGCTGTGTACGTACATGACAGGACAACAGTGAATGCTACACAAATAAATTTCATAAGGTGCTTATCTCGTGTCTTGTAATAATCCTAAATGCTTATGCATATTTACTGACTGGGCTCTTCTGGTGCCTCCAATGCAGGACACAGAACAAATCCAGAGGTGGATTCAGGGTTCTGCTTAGAGTAGATAAAGTGTGAAAGAGGACACAGCTGTGGTATAGAGAAGGCAAAGCCAATGTTCTGTGACATGAACTGGTCTGTTGAGCGTGATAGGTCTTAGCCACAGGAGAAGGCCAAGAAGACACAGAGGAAGCCTTCCTCCTAAGATTTTTAAGGTAGAACTTACTGAAGGCCTGTTTCTACTCCCACCATCTCAAACTAGCTGATTTTCACTGTATTCTCAAATTTTACCGGGATACTCCTCCTCTCAACCAGCCTCCTCTCCATTCTGATTTGCCACTTGGGTTGGCCTGGGCTGGAGAACGGAGTTAGGGGTGAGTGTGGAAGCACTTCATGTAACCCGGGTCAAGGCGGGCATGATTTAGATGAGGGGTTGACTGAGGTAACTCCTGGAACCTGAGGTCACCGATAAATGTTGGGGCCATGACATCTGGGGAGATCTTTTTGTGAAATGACTTTGCAATAGAGACCCGGCCTAAAATGGCCAAGTCGATGGGAATTTCCCGGGGCCCGAGGCAGGTCCTAGAAATCGTCCTGATGATGAGACAAGGCATTTCAGCAGTAGGCGCTCACTTTTATTTCCAAGCTCAGTACTTGAAAGTGTCTGGTTCACTAAGTTCAATAGCCAGTGTCTATTAAAAGGGGACTCTGAAGGATGATTGAAGACCTCTCGGTATTTCAATTACACTAAACATTGTCACTCGGGCAGCTGGAACCATGTGAGTTTCACTATCCATTTTACAAAAAAGAATCCCCCAAGTTGAATCGCCCATCGTTGACTAAGTGTGGGGCACCATTTTAGAGATGATTTCATGCCAAAGTTCTACATACTTGTAGGTTGTTAAGAACAAAGATGGTCTGCCTCTACTTCCAAAGATACATATACCGCTAGTGTTCCAAGGACCTAAGTTTTTAGCCCAATAGGAAGCTGTGGCATAAGATGAAGACCACAGTGTTCATGGATGTACCCTTCTACTTGCATCCTACTTAGGAAGCTAGAAGTGACCCATTCATTGGGATTATGCCACAAACGTTGTGTGGACCAGGGGGCACATGAGGGTTCTGGGACAGGACAAAGGACTTGACCTAGTGCGATGTCTCCTTCAAAGAACTTCCAATCAGAAGGGGGGAACAGAGGGAGAGCCCAGTGACTACAGTCTGAATGCAGTTCCTCCTGTCTTTCCAGCATGATGGGCGGTAAGCTACAAGTGCATGGGAGTGACGAAAGCATGAGATGTGTGTTGTCTCTGTAAGGACTGATTTTTAAAAATTCATTTTTTATTTTAAATTTTTTGAGAGAGAGAAAGAGAGTGTGTGCTGGAGTATGTGTAGGGGGATGGGCAGAGGGAGAAGGAGACTCTTAAGTAGGCTCTATACCTATAGCAGAGCCAATATGGGGGTGGGGTGGGGGGAGGGGGGTCCAGCTCACCACCCTGAGAGCATGATCAGAGCCGAAAACAGGAGCTGGATATTTACCCTACTGAGCCATCCAGTGGCCCCCCCCCCTTTTTTTTTAAATAGTAGAGCAAGGAGAACTAAAACTGCATGACCAGTTTTTAAAGTGTTTCTACTTCCCCCTGCTTTATACTCCAGAAACATCTAAATGACATTTGGGGGCTTAACCAACCTAAGGCCATAGCCAGATGTGTTAGCGGGAGAAAATTACGACAATACCAGATAGAAAATCTCTTGAAAAATTATTTCACTTTCATCTCTAGGTCAATTCTAGTCGATCCATAGCATAGACTATGGTCCAAAGAGTATCTTCAAACTTGCCAGTGGTACAGAGCCGTGTTTAGGTGAGATAATGGCAATCTCGCTGGCCCCAAACCATCTGGGCTGACCTCATATTGAACAATTATCTTGTTCTCCCCTGTCTTCGGCTCTAGGAACGTCCTGCTGCTTCTCTGCATTTGCATGGGACTGCTCCCCTCTGTATCTCCGTATTGATCTCCTCCGCTCACATGTCAGCCGGCGGGGGGTCCATGGGGAGTCCTACCTATGCCCACTCCCCATCTATACCAACGTGGAAAAGAAAATTATTTCCTGCTTCTTTGTTTGTTCCTCTGAGTTTCAACTCATTCTGACCTTTTCTCCGCGTCAGGGATTATGTTTATTTTTTGTGGCTAAATCTTGAGCCGCCCAATAACAGCATTTAAAGAAACAGTCTCAGATGTCTACCTTTTATTACCTGCGAGGCCCTGCTGAGATATGGAAAGGGGACCACTCCAGTGACTTTTCAGGACACGTCTGCCTGTTAAAAACAACAATGATAACGGTCCGAACACCACCTCCACCTTCCTGACCACTTGCCCTCCTGGAGGTTAGCGGGATGCTAACAGTTTCCTAGGAAACGACATTATAGCACACAGCAAGTCACATGAATTCACAAACCGTCCCCTAGCTAAATTCTGGCTCTGGCACCCTGTCAGCTGACCTCTTTGCTACCATCGGGTGCAGCAATGGACTTAGAATAGAACAAAAAGGACTCTTGGATTTTGTTAATTGATCAAGAAATCACACATTCGAACATATGCATGCAGGGAATAAAACAGGCTTAAACCTTCAAGCAACCCACGTATAACATATTCACAAAGATCCTGTGGAGACTCTGGCCCAGAATAGAAGAGTCCTAGTTTCCATTAGCTACTAAAATGGGGGACTTAAAAAAATACGACTGTGTGATCTTTATTTCTCTTTTACTTTCTAGAACGATGTTATGCATAAAGCCCAATCAGAGGGCTGTAACCTTTAGTGATTTTCTCTCTCGGTTATGCCGAGGGAACCTCCCCTCTTCCTCAGCCCCACACCTGTTTTAATAGACAAGCCGTGCAGCAGAACATCGTGGGGCTGCAATTATTTGTAGCCTTTGTGACCCCAAGTAACCTTAGCAGGTGCAAATGACTCTTCCAGAAAGCTAGCATCCCCTTCCCAGTCATTATTAATCATAGGCAGTGCGGATAGTGTGGAGTAGCATTGTGTATGCTGACACTGGGTTGGCGGGGGAAGGGGGAGGGACAAGGGCAGCTCCAAAGCGGAGTGACTGTGTTTATATTCCTCACACCTTGCAGAAGAGATTCTCTCTCTCTTTTTCTCTCTCTCTCACATGCACGTGCGCATGCGCGCGCGCGTGCACACACACACACACACACACACACACACAATCAACCTAACAAAATTCTGATTTCAGGACTGAAAATAGAATCCGCAGGTCTAAGTAACAGGTACAGCTAATGAAGCTTGAGTTTCTTGATTTTTACCTGCTCCACATACATTCAGACTTGACTGCACAGGTCACGTTTCCCCCAGAAATATGGGATTGTGGCTTTTTGAGCTAAAAACCTTAGGCCAATTGTTGTTTGCCCCAATATCCATTGTCCCCCCTTTTTCCTTGGAAGTAGACACCTTGATTTTGAACTGGACACATGGCTATGCAGCTGAAGGGTTTGCTCTTCTCTCTCCTTTTGCAGCTAGCTGGGTTGAGACTAAATCCCGGCTGACACAAAGTACACAAAAGTGTGGTATGGGACCTCTGGCGAGTATCCATAAAAAGAGGTCTAGGCTCTCTTTCTCCCTTCGGTCTTGCTGCTTTCGGGGATGCTAATGTGAAGACTGGAGCTTCAGCAGCTACTTTGTGCATGAGAAACAGACTAGAGATAGCAGAGCAGAACGACAGAATTGGGTTCCTGAGTCCATGTTGCTGTCATATCTGTCCTGGAATCCTCCCTCTTCTATGTGCGGGAGGAATGAGAGTCTATGTTGTTTTTTTTTTTTAAGATTTTATTTATTTATTTGACAGACAGAGATCACAAGTAGGCAGAGAGGCAGGCAGAGAGAGAGGAGGAAGCAGGCTCTCCACGGAGCAGAGAGCCCGATGCGGGGCTCGATCCCAGGACCCTGGAACCATGACCCGAGCTGAAGACAGAGGCCCTAACCCACTGAGCCACCCAGGCGCCCCAAGAGTCTATGTTTTTTAGCCTTTTCTTCCGTGGGTGTGTGCAAGACATGCCACTATACCTAATCCTATAACAAGTAGACCTTAGAGGTCATAATAGACTTCATTTCACAGATAAGGGACATAATGATTAAAGATCAACTGTGATAAATGTCTCAATCAGGGAAGCAGAGTTGGCAAATTAATTACACTTCTGTTTAATCTGCTACTTCTAAAGATAGATGATGGAGCTTCTATTTTATATGCCTATCAGTATTTGTTAAATGAATATGGTTTTATGTTTCACATGCCTGTGAATTTCTGAACCTTCCAAGGTCTTCCACTTGGCACATCGACTCCCCAATCACACATTTTCAAGGAATAAGATATTAAACAAATAAAAAACGTAAGGAGGCATAGTACTGAATTGACATGAGCACATTTTCTTTCCGGCTATGCTCGTTAGCTGGTGCATGCCTTCATCTGTATCCCAGCGTTTAAATGTATAAAACTATGTTATTTTGCACTGACGTTTAAGGGAGCCCTCACTTTTCAAATTTGGGGGATGAGTCAGTATCCGTAATGTTAAAAGGTTATTTCAATACATATGCAAGATAACCACGAAACACACCCTTTTTTTTAATAGAATAAACCCTCTGAATATATTTTACAGAATAAACCCTCTGAAACTAAAGGATATCAAAAAAACCCAACAAAACTCACTTATCAAATTCAGTTAATGAGGAAAAATAAATCAGTGTCTCTTCTTGGTCCATCCCCATCTCTCCATGCTATAATCTTCACTCCCAGAAATCACTCATGGCCATTAAAAATAGAAGGAAGCGTTCTTCCCCTATGTTAGAGTAACTTGGAATCGGCTACCTAGTCTAAAACTCCAATGTTGTTGGTTTTTAACATTCAGAATGAAGATGGTAACAGAGAGATGGGCAATAGGTCATTTCCTGTATGGTGCTCCACTTCTGGTAAAATCACCACCCATCTATGTAGACGATGAACCCAATATCCGACACCGTGTCTTCTGCCCCTTAGTTACGGACCCCAAATTTGGAAGGACAATGAGCGAGGAAGCAGCAGAGCCCGAATCTCACACCATGTGGTCCACTTCACTTATTTGGTGAATGCCCATGGATGGGGTTAGCCTCTAACGTTTGCACGCATCTACGGTTTCACTTTTGGCTTCTGAGCAATTACAGATATTTAAAGATATGCAAAAGGGCACAATGTCTTCCATGCTCCCCGCCCCCACGGCATGTCTGATCATCTCTAAATGTCTCCTTAAATGCTAGCTTACCTGAACGATAAACTGCCTTCCTTTATTTCATTCCACCAAGGACCGAACCCTTGACTTGAGACTATTTGCCTTAGAAAATGAGTTTTCTCTACCTCTGCAAAGGATGACTGCTGTGTACGATGGTCTCTGAAATGCTAACACAAACCAAGAAATCACCTGTCATGAACCATGAGGCTATTAGTTATGAAGAGCGATATTGATATTTACCTTCTGACTCTTCATGCTGGAAGGCAAAGCGGAGAAAACCTGGATTTTCCTGACTCCTGCACCAGATAAAGAGACTATCTGCCTCTTAGCACTTCTGCCTTTCCTGCCGGGGAAATAATGCCAGTGGTGATAAGAACTTCACGATTATCATTCAAAGCACTTGCACACGTATTATCATCTGATTTGCTCTCCTAGGGATCCTGCCTGTGGTGGGTATTATGAATATTATAGTGTCCAGAAGAGGGAATTGAGGCAGAAGATTAAATGCTATGCTCCAGGCAACCAGACAGAGAATGGCAACACTGCCGTCTCAGCTGTCAAGTTCATGAGGAGCTTTTCTTTCCACATTAACCCCCTGGACATATTTTTAAAATGTAACTGTTTTCCATTTGGGTCCACCCTTTGCTTCACTAGTAACAATCAGAGATCTGAAAGGTACACAACGACCAAAGACCAGAAGCTTCTGAAACTGCTTTCCCATTGGTTTTGCCAAGTCTCGAGAGCAGACATTAAGAACTGAGTAATGTCATGAATGCACCTGGTGGACAAACAGGGTCTTTAGAAGAGTTGAGACCCCTGTGAGAGAGGTGATGACAACCATTTCTTTCCGATGTCTAGGCAGGGATGGGTGAAACAGGGATGGGCCGTAAAGAGTACGGTTGTCAGTCTGAGAACTGAGCAATGCACAGAATTGTTGAATCACTATATTGTACACCTGAAATGAATAGAACGCTGTGTGTTAACTCTACTGGAATTAAAATAAAGCATCGTAATAAAAAACTGAATATTTCTAATGTACAGCGTGAACGTTTTTGCCTTTTCTGATATAAAAGCAAACTGTGCTCCTTTTTGGAACTAGGAGAAACTTCAACTATATATAAATTGCTCATAATCCCACTAACCTGATAGAGCCACTATTTACACTTTGATTATCTTCGGCAACTATGTAATATATGTGTATATATTTAAAGCGCATGCATATCTCTATATGTTTGCACAACTGGAATACTCCTGAATATATCTTAAACTCTCTTTTACCTAACACTGTACTGCTAGAATTAGAGGACGCAACCAACTACTTTTTAAAATTAAAGGAGGGATAAGACAAGACTGGAAAAAACCTTCAGCACAGTTTAGAACTAACTGTCAAATTCAAAAGCATTTGGCAAATGGTAAGTAATTTTGGCATATAGATTAATAGAGTTAAATCTTAATCAATCAGCAAATATGGATTGAGACCCAAGCATCTGGAGGCTGCTTTCCGAAAAGCAGGCATGGGGTGGTGGGTAAGACAGCGTCCTTCATGTTGGAAGCCTCTATTCTAGAGCCTCAGAAATCAGAGAAATGCAATGTATTTGAATAGAGCTGGACCAATTTGTTTTCACACTAGCTAGAAAGATGAGTTTTACATAGCAAATGAATGGTATAAACCATACTCTAAGAATAGCATTTAATTTACTTACAAGAAGGAACCATTCTAATCATTTTAAAAATACCCAACTGCACACAAATATTTTGTTAACTAAAAATAAGTATCTTTTCAAACACCTATATGTGCTAAATATGAGCCAATACAAGAACTAAAAATGAGGCAGTTACACTCCATTTAAGCCTTGACTTTCTCTAAGCATGTGAATGAGTGAGGATTTATTACACTAAACAAAAATTCACGATCTGCTCTGCAGACGCTAATATTTCTAATTAGCACTTGCCACATTTTGGCTGGTCAGGTAAGAGGAAATGTGATCACAAATGATATGTAATATGCTAATCTGGCTTTTTAAAACCAATATTTAAATTGAATTGATAGAAGTGTTTTAATTTGGTTTGATCCCAAGTGTTTGAAGAGGTCACAGAAATTTACATATTTCTTTGACTTCTTTCCCTACCGGACCATACGATATTGTAAAATTTCTGTTGTATAATGACTCTATGATTAAATCCAGGGCAGACCAGAGTCCTTAAGCCAGTTCTCTCTATAAAATGTTGTTGATACACATTTTCAAAAGTCACATTAAAAAAATCAACCAGGAGTGCCTGGGTGGCTCAGTTGCTTAAGCATCTGCCTTTGGCTCAGGTCATGATATCAGGGTCCTGGGGTTGAGCCCTGCATCAGGCTCTCTGCTCAGCTGGGCGTCTGCTTCTCCCTCTCCCTCTCCTTTTGCCTACCCCCTCACTCCCTGCCCATGCTTGCTTGCACACTCTCTCCTCTCTTTCAAACAAATAAATAAAATCTTTAAAAAAAACTGGAAAGAATATTAGAAAAGCAGATAGATGAACATGTGAGGGAATGCCAAGAAAGAGACTGTGCTTTGGAAGAACAGCCGGCCTGCAGCCTACACTGTGTCAAGTCTTTGGCCTCCCCAGACCTGGGGCAAGACTAACAAGGAAGAAGGGTAAAGGCAATTAATTAAAAGAAGCAGAAGATAGAGAAATGAGAGACAAGAGAACGGAAAAGAAGTTGAGAGTGAACAAGAGAGAAGCTCACAGCTGGGACGGATGGGTGAGTTCACCATTGAGAGCCCTCCAGTACAGAAATGAAATGCAGTATGACTCCATTTCATCCACCCTACATCTGGCCTCCAAACTATCCATTTGGAGAAGGTGGACGCCATTTTGGTCATGGCTGGCTGGCTGGCGGTAGCTGGCATTTCTGAAATGGTAAGGATTCTAGTGCCCAGTCAATGGACTCATTTAGGATACTGGAGAAGGTGGCTTTGGTAGAGTCAAGAATTAGGGATAGGAGCTTTATAGGGCAGGAAGGGGCTCATGATACGAGACAGAACAAGAGGTCCCACTGGAGAAGGCCGATGGGCTTTGCAGGTGCTCCGGTAACTCCTCCTTCAAGGAGGCTCGGGGATGTCCTGTGCAGGCAGCGTGAGCACATCTGTTTGGGGTACGTCCTCTTCCTAGAGGCCTGCAACTAGTGCCTGCATGCCTGTATCTACAATGGCTCGAGACTATGGTTTCTACTGACAAATGACCTAGCCACTGCTTGCAAATGACCTAATACTTCTCATTTGTGCCTTAGTTTTTCCATTGAAAAATAGTTTAACCACTTTTACTTACTTAATTTTCCATCTGCTTCAAGGACATGCTAATGTGTATACGGGGCAAAAGGCAAATATTAGCAATTGCAAAGGGGAAGGTCAAAGGCAAATTGACCTCTTGATCTGTTCTACCCACATTTCTTGGTGAAAGAATCCAGGCCATTCCAGGGGGTGGTCTGGAAGGCACCGCTTTATCAGGCTAATAGCATCACACCCAGATGAGCCCTGTTTATCTTTTCCACTTCCAAATGCACTTTACAGCGCTTTTCTCTATTGCTGATAACAACCTGCTCACAGATCAGCATGTAGAACCAGCAACAGTTGCCTTTTCTATAAAGAGATACATCTCCCGTGAATCACCATGACAGAAAACATATGATCCCACACTGGAATGACATTCTAAAGATGGAGCCATCACTCCATAAACACATTCTTTAACCTCTGCTGTGTACGTAGAACTGCACCAGAAGCTTTTAGGATAGGCGAGTATGCGCGTGTGTACACACACACACACACACACACACGGACATTGCCCCTGTAAGAAAGGAACTTACAATCCAAATGCAAAAACAAGGCTTGCAGGTAACAGAATTAGAGCGCACAGTTGTACAGTATAATTAGCAAGCTAGAGGGTTTATGAGAAGTTACAGTAGCTTATCAACTTTTTGCACTCCAAAGCCATAGTTCAAGCCTGCTTAAACATCAAATCTGGTTTCCCATGACTGATTAACCTGAAAATGGTTTAGCACAACACTAATCCTTTAACTGAACAATCTACTACTGCCCTCTTTAACAAGTTCCACAGAGCCCTCTCTTGGACTCAGGGTGGCGTGGCGCATTCAGCACACCGGCCTGTGCTCATTCTAATGAGCACCTCTGGACCTTCATGAGGTACCATGGGGCCAAGTGAGCATCCGTGAAAGGGCAGATGTCTCAGAAGCTATCGGTGGTGATTCATCATCAGGGCATCCTGCTCCAGGCCGTCTGGGCTCAAAGCACCCCTGTGCAGTCTGGAGGGTCAGGTCGCCCACAGATCAACAGCCCCCACCCCTGTCTGGTGTCGGGATATACTGGGGGCTTGGACGGGGGGAACAAGGTGAAGCCCAGCCCACAAATCTTCCCGGGAATTTGTGGAGGGAGAAACTCTGAACGAAGGGAAAGACATCTGAACAATATAGAGTACCTTTGGTGAGATCTGCCCATTTTCTTATATTTTCCCAAGGAAAGAGGAGAACACAGCTTGAGCCTGACCCCCTTTCGAAGATGTCTAATTTTGCAGAGAGGCAACAAGTCTGCCTGGCTTCGAGGCAGCAGTGAGCCCTGCTAACGAGCCTGCAGAAGAACATGGCTCCTACTGGCGGCAAAGAGGCACCCGTTCCCGGGGTGTCTCGTGGCTCTGAAGACGTGTGGGTAACAGAGTGAGAAAGGAGGCCACCGCACAACCACACAAACCGCAACGTCCCCCTCCTGCTGCCCCCAGCAGACAGAGCCCGCACGTGCTCAGACCCTACCACCACTTCCAAAGAACACCAAGGAGGAGAGAAAATTCTGGGATTATCAGGAAGGTGCAGGGATTTGGAAGCTACGTTACTGCCCAGACTCGACTTCGCAGATTCTCAGGACTAAGCTACCTTACACAGAAAACTCTCTTCTCAGGCACAAATGGTTAAACTTGAAGAACGACAGCCCTGGAACTTAGGGTCCAAGCAAATATCTGTAGGAGACGTGTCCCTGAGGAAACAGCTGTGGACCATCCTCCAGCTCCTTTATCTACTACAGATGCCGATTTTTATCCCGAGCCTACCAAATGTCCCTCTGTGCTGGGTTACAGAAGTATGGGGATCGACAAAATTCTTCGTCCCTCTTTCTCTTACGCTGCTGATTGTGGAGGTTCTGGGGTCTGGAGAAAACCTTTTAAAAAAAGATTTGTTTATTTACTTGAGAGAGCGAGCAGGGGGAGAGGCAGCGGGAGGGAAAATCTCAAGCCGATTCCTGGCTGAGCAGGGAGCCTCACAACCCTGAGATTATGACCTGATCTGGAACTAAGAGTTGGATGCTTAACCCACTGAGCCAACCAGGCACCCCCCTGGAGAGAAACCTTTTATTAAATTTTGGGACATGTAAAAGGCTGGGTCATATCAATTCCTTTTAATTGGTAAATGGATGCTGGGGTAAATTACCAGGGATGATAATGTTTATGTCTTTGCTTTTTCCTGTAAATTGCCTTCCTGGGACCCTCATTTAAGGGCTCTCTCTCACCCAAATTTATCTGTCTGTTCCCTGTTCTGAGCCAGCATCATCTCTGCTAGACCAACATTGCTTTGAGATCCAAGCAACTTGGGAAAATAGAGTCCCCTGAGAAAGACCCATGGCCCCTGTGTTGTCTTCTTCCTCAATCATAAAGACTGAACAGGGAAAGAAAAAGAGCCTGATAAAAAATGGATTCTCTGTCCAATTAGCTACAGATTTTCCAGCGGAGCTTTCTTCAGACACTTGTACCGTGTAATGCTATCCACAGACCCTGGGCACTGCTTTCTTGCCCCCACAGCTCTGCCGCCTGCAGGATGGGACACGGGACACTAATAGAACAGTTATTATTAGATTTTCTGCATGGTTACATAAGCCTACAAAAGGGGAAAATGTAAATGATTCAGGAAGATATTTTTCATGTGGTTCTCATGAAATCTTTAATATCTTAAGACTTAGGAAGAACCCTCCTGGCAAGATACAATCAATTTTCATGCTTCATTAGGAAAAAAGTCCTTTCAGTAACGTTAAGAAAATGGCTATAGGCAAAAGAGGGAAAAAAAATATCACTCTCTGGACCGAACAAGACCCCAAGGCACTTTGGACTAAATCCTTCCTTCATGCCCATAGCATATCTGAAATGAAAAGAAATGTTCGCTTGAGGGTCTGTGGGGATTCTATTTGGACGCGTCTGTCTATCCACAGAATTGCACTTAATCCGGTGGAACTCATTTTGGATCTGAATGGACTGTGGGTTACACCGACCACATTGAGCACACTCCCTGCCCCCCTAAAAAAAAAAAAAAACCAACGCACGGACAGCTGACTTGGGGCTTAAGGGTTGGAAGAGTCAAGAACAGCATTGACGAGACAACACGTACACACCGAGGTGCCTCAAAGATAAAAGCAAATCACACCAGCTTCTTACTTTCCTTTTCCTTTAAAAACTATAGCTTTTCAAGACACAGCTTCCCCTCATTTCATAAAAACCCAGAATACAAAAATAAATTTCTTAAGAACACCATTTACATGATGTTTTCTGACACTTAAATAATTAGTTGGCGAACTCTGAATTCACTTTTTTTTTTTTAATCCAAATGTTGACACCAAATTCTACTCTTTGGTCTCCAAATGTTGACACCAAATTCTACTCTTTGGTCTCCAAGTGATCTGTCTTCAGTACTGTCCAATTTAAAAGCATTCTCATACTCTAGCTACCTTTGCTCAAGGAGGGTTACTTTGTGGAGAATACTGTGTGGTTGAAAGGGGAGGGGCATACACAGAAATGCCTATGGGCACCTAGCAATCTCATTTCATTCATGAATTGATTCATGATTGAATCTAATTTCTATCTTGTTTCATGAATGAATAAATGATTTTATTCATTTATTCACACGAGTGCTCCCATCAGTTTATTTCCAGTAACCTCAAGAATTATACCACAAAAATTCCTGCATATTTAAATAAATAAAATCAAAACAAAGCCCACGTATAATTATAAATAAAGAGCAACATATCATGGTTTCTGCCCAAAGCCAAAAATCTGTTGAGCTCAAAGGAAGTAAGTTTGAAACCCCTCCACGGGCCTGAACAAGGCACACTTTCAGAAAGCTTTGGTGCACAAATGGGATCATGTTTCGTTCTCATCAATCTCAAGTTCATTTCCTGATGGGAATCTGGGATATGGCTCTTCCTACTGGCAAAGATCTAAAGGCAAAGATCCCGCCTTTCTTCGTCAGTGAAGCGCAGAATTTGAAAAGAGCTTCCTTCTTCCCTCTGTCCTTCCAAGCGCGGCTGGATTACAAGGGCTGGGAGAGGCGCTGGGGGTGGGGGGAGGGTCACGCAGGAAGACGGACTCCAAGCAAACTGCCAGAGCCGGCTGCGTCAAGGCTGCACAGTGGATGTGGGAGCCAGTGCTCAGCTCAGAGAGGGGACAGGATAGAGAGTGTCTGCGCGAGGGCAGTGGTGAGACAGGGCTGTTGTCAGGAATGTGAAGACAAGGTCTAGCTGGATCTAGGAGGGTGAGCAGGCACAGAAGAAGGAAGGACAGCAGTTAGATTACTGCTGGGGAGTGTGCGTAAGACCAGGGGCAGAAGAGGGTGCTGCGCGTCTGGGGAATGGCACGTGATCTCCTACCTCTACACTTGAGACACAGCTCTGTTACTATGAAGCATTGCCAGAAACCTCAGCAAGGATTTATGCAATAAAATGGATGAGCAATTTAGCTCTGTTGGAGAAACCGAAGCTCGAAGCACCTTGCACCTACTCCAGGATGGGTGAAGCCATCGCGGGCACCGGCCTCGTCCACTGTCCCCCTCACACGTGTACTCCTTGCCCGTGCAAATGGAGGACCGTTATCAGGCTCCGCTCCTTCCCTCTGCCTTGCAAGACGGCCTTTGTCTTCAGTGCTCAGGTCAGATGTACGCCTGCATGTGCATTACTTGCCCTCTTCGGCCTACAGACTCAGAACCCTTCCTACCCATCCCTGTCTGCTGGCTTGTCCTTACTCAGACACTGCCTCGTATCACAACAACAATACATCTTATGTTTACGTAGCCCTTTGTCCCTTACAAAGCCTACGTACATCATTTCCTTTAACATCCACAGTGATTTTTAAAGATGGGCATGAGACCCATTTTTCAGATCAGGAAACTGAGGCTTGGGTAGATTAAGGGGAATTCCCAAGGTCCCAGAATATGTAACTGGCAGAGCCAGGATTGGGATTCCAAACTTACTGGAGTCTAGGGGCAGTGGCGTGCTGGGCCCTCCCATTGACTTGTGTCATTATTAGGATGCCATTTGTGTTGGATTTTATAATGGAAGCTATGTAGAAGAATGTCCTGCCGTCAGTTATGTTACTCTGTGCCCTCCACGACAATTCACACCAGTGCCATGCCAGCCCAGAGCTGGGAGTCATTCATTCATTTGGTTGGCTTACCAATGACCATATACTAACCACCTAGTATGTGGGAGCTTGGCACTGTGCCAGGTATCAGGGAAACCAAAACAAGTAACATGTCATTGAGACGCCACATCTAGCTGGGAGACAGGTGTGTGCAGAGCCCCCTCAAATGCAGGCTCGTAATTGGCTCCGGGGGTGTCCATGAAGTGCTGGTGGGAAGGCCAAGGGGTCAGCAACTCCCTCTGCTACAAGTGCTGGGGAAGCCTGCAGGTGGGCCATTTTGGGAGATCACCTCCAGATGTTTCTTAAAGGGAGGAAGCAAGAGAGAAGTAGCAGTGGAAAGAAGGAAGGACCAAGTAAGGAAACAGGTGGGTCAGCATGCACTGAGCACATCTGCAGGATTTTCCATAAGCCTGGATGTGTATTTCACGGACTTCCCTCAGGATGTCAGCGAGACGTCGCTGGCTTGTGAGCTCCCGGATGTGCCTGGGTCGTGTGAGCAGTGATCTATCCATGCCCCAATTCTCGGAACAGAGAAAGGGACAATGCACGGACCGTTATGATCCATGCCCAGGGAACAGAGCCTCTCATCACTCATTGGTTCTAAGATCTCAGTGAGTGTTGAGTACATAACAAGTGGACTGAGAGTACAAAAAGGGAAGCTTAATCATCCTTAAATATGATGAGGTTGCAGACTCTGTACCCTCCCTCCAGACTTATGCAGAGGCTTGTTACTCATGGTCTAGTTCCCCCGCAGGTCCCCGCGTCTAGATCTCCATGTCTGGGCTCGTCCAGGGAGAGAGAGAGAGAGTAAGGAACTGGCATCCACGTGATGTTTTTTAAAGGCTTCTCTGCCTGAAAATGCCAGACACATTTCAGATGTCAGATCTAACGTGGGGCTCAGGATGGGTGACTGATCCATGTGAAGGCTCTTAAGTGGGTGTAGAAACCTGTCTGGCTGTCTTCTCTGCACACGCACATTCAAATGTTCACGGGCTTGGAGGCCATAAATAGCTCTTGGGGGAGTGTGACATTACATCACAGACTCGAGAAGGCCCCGTTACCTGAAATCAATGAATGCTTGTTATTCACCTCCCCAAAAGAGGACTCTGTTGAATGTAGAGCTGCTAAACTCAGCCGGAACCCCAAAACCAGCATTTGTGAGGCACTGTTATGGGCTGAATTGCATCCCCCCAACTGATGGGGGGGGGGGGCCGAAGTCCTACTGCCCAGTACCTCAGAATGGGACAGCATTTGCAAGTAGTGTTACTGCAGAAGTCATTAGCAACAAGGAGGGCCTATCAGAGTCAGGTGGGTCCCTACTCCACCACAGCTGGTGTCCTTATAAAAAGGGAAGATCTGGACAGACCCACACAGGGAAGATTCGAGTCACACTACCACAAGTCAAGGAGCTACCAGATGCCGGGAGACAGACCTGAAACGGGTCCTTCCCTGGCATCTTCCGAGGGAGGGTGGCCCCGCTGACTCCTTGGTTTATACTTCCAGAACTGTGGTCTCCAGAACTGTGGGAGACGACACTCCTGAAGTTCTGTTGCTGAAGTCCCTCCACTTGTGGAGCTTAGCTAATGCATCCCTGCGAAACTCAACTGGCACCGGATGCTGTTTGTGCGTGAAGGAATGACTTCATCATCTAGGGACTGGAATTCAATGATCAGGTTTCATATCCACAGCATTGGACTCCTCTCAGCATCTATGGTGTCCATTCCCCCAAACTCCAGAATTCCTACTAAATCCCCGAGACAGGTGCGCGAGACAGCGGCCTGAGCTCCTCTCTACCCTCCGGAATTGACCCCTCTATCCGTCCGGTCGCCCACACTGGGCATTACAGCGCACATCACTACTTCTCAGGTAGGTACCAAACCTCCTGCTCGTTTGAGACGTCCTGGATGCTCAGACAGAGACGGAAGGTTATTATTCAATATATGATCTAAGGGCCACGGACGTTTCCATACTCATATATGTCTACACTCAGCGCTTGGAAACGCGGACTTCTACAGAACAGGAGATGATTCGGAATAAATCAAACAACATGAATATGGGCTTTGCTAATTGGCAATTGGGTCTTATTAGTAATTTTACCCAATCAGGAACAAAGAACTCCCTCGAAAGTTTTGGCTTTTTTTCTGGAACTAGGATTAGCTGAGAAGATTAATAATGCAAAGAAGCTGGGGGGAGGGCAAGGGGAGAGGACGAAAATGTTTAAATAATCATTAAACTGTGTGTGTATATATATGTATGTTTAAGATTTTATTTACTCATTTTAGAGAGAGAGACAGAGAGAGCACAAGCTGAGCGTAGAACCAGACCCCGGGCTCGATCCCACAACCCTGAGATCATGACCTGAGCCGAATCCAAGAGTCAGATGCTTAACAGGCTGAGCCCCCTAGATGGCCCTCACGAAACTATATTAATTTAAAAAAATCCCAAACTCTTTTAAAGCAGTTGGTCCCCGTATCCCATGAGCAGGTGGAAGCTGGGCTCCCCCAGTTTTGGTCCCATCTAAAAGAAAGATAAACTGGACACCAGAGGAGCTGGTGTCAAGCTTTTAGGTCTTGGTCGAAGTTTTCTAGGGTGGCATGGAGAGCAGGGGGAGATGGCGGGGGGGGTGGGGTCGTAGGAAGGGTGTGGAGGCACTATGTGGCCCCATACACAGAAGGACTTCCTAAAAAAGCCTTTTATACCTCTCTCCCCAAGTTCCACTTTGTGTGGGTATGGCTCTTCGACCCGCCTCCTACCTTACCCTACTCTTCTCTTAGAGGCCGAACATTCCTGCTGTCATGTCCCCCAGCTCCCAATCACCACCATATTTTCTCTTGAGGGGCCTCCCAAGATGGTGAGGAAGGGAGAGGGTTGCAAATACTTATGATTTCTCATTTTTTTCTTTTATTCATGGCACAATATGTATTAATGCAACAGAGCTGGAGGACTCTACTTCGGGACACTCTGTCTCCCAAACTTGTTCCAACTGAGCTCTTCTCGCTACTAAATGCACATTTAATTATATTTCCTTTTTTTCCCCCAAACCATAAAGTTTAGTCTTTCAGTTAATGGGAGAAGCAGTAGAGCTTAGTGCTCAGAGTAAATGCTCACTATTTCATCCATTATTGATGATAATTAATATTGGATTTATAGTCAAATAATTCACCACTTATTAAAACATAATTCTTAAAATATAAGTTTCCCCTCCACACACTTTCCTGTTTATGCTCATTAGATCACTCTGCTAATAGCTTTGCCGAAACAATTTATTCCTTTAACATCCAAGTGCCAAACACTTAGCTAGAAACCCGGAGACAAAGATGGGTAAGACACCGTCATTCCTGCCCTCCATGGAGGACGGGACTGACACATGAGGAAATCAGTCGGACTGGGGGCGCTCTTTCGGCCACTGAGATAAAGGCCAATGCACCAGGACATCAAGAAAAGATTTGACTTGTCTCGGAGAAGGTTATGGATGCAATGCCAGGTATAGAATGTTTCATTTTACTTCACGAAACTGGGTCAGTAAAGAAATTCTCCATTTAAAGGGACAACCGTGCTAATCTGTGATCAGAAAACTGGCAAATGCCAATTCATGCCAGCAATTTTCAAGTTGTGCTGAAGTTACATAAGGCATCTGGGCTGTATTCTCTCTGCTCTCTGTCTTCAATTCTACTTTGTACCCCCACGTAATTCAAGAGACTCAGGTGCCCTACTGCAATTTATATAATGATATTTTGACACCGCAGCTTGAGTGTCAAGATTATTCAATCTCTTTCACTACCGAAAAGAGACTGTGCTTTGTCAAAAAAAAATGTGCCTTTCCCGACTTTATGTATCCATGACAGTCAAAGCTTTCAGAAATACTCTTCCACTGATTGTTTGGGACATGGACCCTATATGAAGAAAATCATGATAAAAGCACTGAACGTGGGGTTGAGTTCCCAGAAGGTTCTCTAAAAACAGTGTATGGCCTTCCTTAGGATGGATGACGTTAGAGAGAAGCTATAACAAATGACACAGAAAGCAAGGAGTATAAAAGGGTGATATCTCTTCATATCCATCCCCACTTGGCTCAGACTTAAGACTTCATGCACTGAGTAAGGGTTCACTGATACCGTGTTCTTGTATCAGACACGAGAAATAGAAGATCTAAAAGACATAGTTCTTGGTTGCAAGGAGCTCAGTACCTAGTGTGCAGACATGGTCCAGAGAACAGACAGGAGAAATCTTACATGATGAATTTCATGGGCGGGAAGCACAGCACGGCTCGGTGGGAGGGGAGAAGTCCCGGTGGACTCCTTGGAAGTGACGGCAATGTTGAGTTTTGAAGAATCAAAATTAACTGAGGAGAAAATAGCTCTAGACAGAGGAAGGAGCATGTGCACAAAGGCACATGAGGGAAAATAGGCCACGTATGAGGAGGTCCAAGTGTGAAGTATTCAGGCGGGAGAGAGAAAGGGGGCCATGTCCTTCCCCACCCAACTTGTCTCCTGAAGGTCATGGAGGATCTCTGAAGGGTTCAGCAGGGACATTTTCCTATTGAGAAATTCACTCTGGTCAGAGGGTGGAGAATGGGGTGGGAAGATATCAAGTTCTAGGGGCAGGGAGAAGAGCCGGCAGGACCTTGCTGCAATGCTACCATGGTATCATGGTGTCCCGCCTGGTGCAGGGGCAGAGCAGACGAGGAAGACGATGCAGGCAGAATCCATGCCCTGGTGAGTGAATGGTTGGATGTGGGTGCACAAACAGAAAGGGATGGGGGGACTTCCGGCGGGCTGGTGCCATTCACACAGGGATACTGGAGAAACTACGTAATCACTTCTTGCTAACCCCGTGGTTTAATTTCCCATCTTACCTTTAGGATAAAGTTTAAGATGTTTAACTTGGTGCTGAAACCTCTCTAGAATTCACTACACACGGTACTCAGTACACATCAGGTGATTCGGCAACGTGGGCAACGTGGACACACACAAAACACCTTTCTACAGCTGACAACATAGCAACATTTTCTGAATGACTGCTTTGCATTTGTGAAAGAAGAGAAATACCTTGTCACTTTTTCAAAGAGTAAAAACAAGTGCCAACACTTCCCTGGTAACGTGCTCATCTCAAACCATTCTCCCTCCTGATAGAGGGCTCCTGACCATCCATCTGATTACCGCCCGTTCCTATCTTGGTTAGGGTCTCCGTCCTCTCCTTCACCCTGAAGGCTACTAATCTGCCCCGAGATAAAGAATTCTGGGGTAGAGACAGACACTCAGGGTACTAAGAGAACAAGCTGTAACCCTCAAACACAACAACACACTCCAGAATCTACAAAGTCTGGTCTGATTTACCAGATTTTTTCCCTTTTTTTCTAGCAATGAAGCCACACTTCGGGAATCTGTGCAGAACTAATTAAGCGGAGGTCGGTCCACCAAGTTCCCTTCCCTCACTCCTTCTTGCCATCCCTGCCCTTCCTGAGATGACAATGTGTCCTCTGCTCGTACGGGCTCTCGACACCGAGCTCTCTGCATTGTTCCCGCTGCTGCTTTCTAGACTGCTGGGGAGTGCTGACAGCCCGTTAATGGTGACAAATGGGAGTTCAGGGCTGGAGGTGGCTGAGAATGTTTTAACCTGTTTCTCAAAGCACAAGATCATTAGGAGAGAGATGCTGAGATAGTCAAGATTCCCTTTTCCGATCAAAGGGAGCCCTCAACAGAACGTCTGCATACAGAAGTAAGAAGTCCATGCTAGAGCGGCACGCCTGCACACGGGAAGGTTGTGCTCCTCTAGAAAGTCAGGAGAGCCGATGGGAGTGCTCCCGGAGCTCCTCCGACCCACCACACTGGGCTACCTGGGTTGAGTCTCTGATGCTCCCTGGTGAAGGGCAAACACCTTCTTAAGGAGTGCAATGGAGGCAAAACTAAAAGAAATAAAGGGACGCACTCCTAGATGACAGGATGTACATACAGGCAAGCAGCATAACATCTTCGGCTAACAGGCTCAGGGTCAGTTCTCTCGACTGGCCACTAGGGCGGCGGTGGTGCTGGTTCAGAGCCAAACCCACGTCTGCCGGTGATTCTCAGCCAAGGAGGGTGTTACCTTCCCAGGGACATTTGAAAAGGAATGGGGGACACTCTGGATCCTCACAATAACTTGAGGGACATGACTAGAATGGAGGGCAGGGACAAACCAGGGTACTATTTGTACTATAATGAACAAGAGAGTGCATAGCTCAGGGCTGTCCCGCCTGCTTCATTATGAAACACAGGCCATCTAGACACCCTCGAGAACAAGATGTATTGTCTTAGGACCTTTCTGTATTTCATTCTTCTCTCTGCATAAAATACTTAGTCAGGTTAGTAGGCGTCACCTGTCAGGGTCTTAGATCTGAGGATATCTATGGTAGTACTACTGATGGTCCATGTCTGCTGAGTACTCAGTTTACGTCAGGTGGAGTTCATCTAGGACATAACCAAATCTTCACAACAACTAATTTGGTAGGTATTTTATTTTTTTTTAATTCCTAGATGAAGACATGCCTTCAGGGAGGAAGAAAAGCAATTTACCAATAAATGTAGGAGCTGAGATGTGAACCCAGGTTCAAGTCCTTAGACTTGACCATTAAACAAGGACCCTGGTTTTCATGGCGGACCACAACCCCAGGCTTGCCGTGCACAGGGCAGGCATGGAGATACTGAGGAGCTGGGGCAGAGGTCTGACCGCAGATGGAATCCCCTACCCCAAGAACCTACAGCCAAGGTGAAAGGGTGCCGTCAACCACCATCACGGGAAGAATCCATCAGCAGCAATGGCACACAACTCCTCACATGTGTTTCACCGACTTCTGGCCAAAGTCCCTGCTACCAAAGGTCAGAACTTCCCTGAGAGCAATTCTCTCCATAATAACACATGAAAGTCCTGGAGACAATGGAGGATCCAGCAGCATGTCTACCTTCATAAGATGTATGGACTCTCTTAAGACCCAAGTCCACAAGGAGGCAGATTTCTGAACTCTGGTGCAGGGAAATGCTGCTACTTCAAATTAAACGTATTAGATCAGTTCTCGTGTGTATCTTTCAGAGGAAGTCTGCCGTTGTTACCACTGGGAATTCCACCAGTGGCTTTTTATGGCTGTTTTAAGGACCATACCGGAAAGCTGACATGATTGAGTGGGACTAGGAAAAAATGAGACACCAGGTAGCTGAGTTTTTACCAAAGCACAGCTAGTGGAATGCTGCATGACCTTAAGGAACCTGTGTCCAATTCTCATGCCTCTGCTTCTTACGAAACTCTTCTAATCTCAGATTATCTGTACTCTGCAGCAGCTGTGGGCACCTCACAGGCTTCTTGTGAAGATAAAATGAAGGAACAGTGGGTAGGCAAGTAAACTCTGGAGATATGACTCAAAGAGATATAGTGGCATCACCACAATTTTTTAAAAAACAGAGGGGCACCTGGGTGGCTCGGTTGGTTAAGCATCTGACTCTTGATTTCGGGTCAGGTCATGATTTCAAGGTCCTGGAATGGAGCCCCACGTCGGGCTCCCTGCTGTGTGAGGAGTCTGCTTCCTCTCTCCCTGATCGTCCTCTCTCTCTCTCAAATGAATCAACAAAATCTTTAAAAAATAAAACAAAACAAAATAAAATAAAAAACAGAGAAGACAAGAGAGTCTCCACTCTACTTGGTTTATACTGCCCACCTGACCAGTGCCACCTTCATTTGCCCAATTCCCACTCAACATCTTTCTCTTTTACTGAGCCCAATGTGCCTCCATTAAAAAGGCATTAGAATCCCTCAGTAGGACTCTACAGAACATCTCCACACAGACCTACAACCCAGAAGCTGCCACAGGAGGGTCTCCATGGGTAAGCACCGTGTATTACATTTACGGCAGACCCACTTCCCAGTTTCACTTGAGTTCCTTCTGTCTTGAGAGCCCTTAATTTGGTTGTCCTCCTCTAGGCTGTAAAGCTACGAATGGATGAAGGGGAGGCACTCATGCTGGTTTCAGAGGTTGTTGGTCATCCTTTCACTACAAGAACTACTCAGCAGGTGATAATAAGCTAGCATACGACAACACCTTCTGTTCGTTTTCCTTCTGGAGAAAAAACAGACCGCAGCCACGAGAAGAGGGCCAATGGGATGAACTGACCAAACATGCACGAGTCCCATGACAAACACGGGCGCTGCGCTTGCCCGATTCCGAACACGTGGAACCAGCCCACAGGGCTACAGGTTGGTGACGTGTTCCTTGTGCCACAACCAACTGCACGAACGAAGGTGCCCATGAGCAATGAGGCCACTGACCAGGGATCAGCACTGAGGAATCCCGCCTGCATTCATTTCTCATCAACCTGCTCATCGACTCCCGGTGCTGAGCCATGTTCTGCTACTCCCTTGTCAAACATGGAGTTCCTTGCTGTAAGAAATACAGAGACCGCTAATTTGCCAGCTCCTTGCTTTACATTCAAGGAAAGGGAGGTTTGCTCCAGGTGATGTAACAAAGTATAAGCATCCTTGTCTGGCTCACTTGAGCTTCCCAGCCTTCAAACTCACTGCTGGTCCAAACCTGCAGACTCCCGGGCACCCTCATGCTAGTCCTCTCATTACGAGATCCTTGACCCATAACCCCAAACTCTTGTTTCACTTCTCAAGAACTTCTGGCAGTGTAAATCTTTCTTCTTTTCCCCCTCCCCTTCCCCCCCTTCTCCTTCTTCTCCTTCTCCTTCTCCTTCTTCTTCTTCTTTTCCAGTAAATTTTATTTATTTGAGAAAAAGGGCACAAGGAGGGGGAAAGGTAGAAGGAGAGGGAGAAGCAGACTCCCCGCTGAGCAGGGAGCCTGATGTGGGGCTTGATTCCAGGACTCTGGGATCATGACCTGAGCCAAAGGCAGATGTTTAACCGACTGAGCCACCAAGGCAGCTGTAAATCCTTATTTCTGAACTCTGGTGTTCTCATTACCATATCTTCAGCATCTGCTGCCCTATAACCTTCCCAGCTAATCTCTATTATCCTCCACAGCCTGGATCTTGGACTCCACTGGGATCACTGTATGCACACGTACATTTTTTGGGTATACTTCTATGTATGGTACGCATGCAAATAACTCCATCTTATGAACTAATCTGTTTTTTAGATGCCTGATTTGACACTGTATCTCTAGCTACCCCCCAATGCAATAAATGAACTCTGGCCTTGCTCTTTAGCTCAGAACCTAGGCTGTCAGACCCCTTGGGGATACTTTTGCTTCTGCCTCTGGTTTTCAATTTGGCTTCTCACCTCCATGTACACCCTGATTATCTGTGGTAGTGGCCAGTAGTCCATTCTTTTTTTTCAGTTTTGATTCCAGTGTAATTAACAAACAGTGTTATGCTAGTTTCAGATTTACCGTCAAGTGATTCAACACTGGCACACGTCACTTGGTGCCCATCGAGATGAGTGAACTCTCCATCCCCTTCACCTATTTCATCCATCAGTGCTCACTTCGGCAGCACATAGACCTATTTCACCCATCAGTCTGTTCTCTACAGTTAAGAGTCTGGTTTTTGGTTTGTGTCTTTTTAATTTTGTTTTGTTTCTTAAATTCCACACATGAGTGAAATCATAGGGTGTTTGTCTTTCTCCGACAGACTTATTTCACTTGGCATGATACTCTCTAGCTCCATCCATGTTGTTGCAAATGGCGGCAGTAATCCACTCTTGGAAAGCAAGAGGACAGACGCAGGGTATCAAACACACACACACACACACACACACACACACACATGCCCACGTAGCAAGCCCCAAAGGTCATACAGTAGAATGCACACCAGACACAAGGCTGGAAGGGTGGGTTCTCATCCTGGTTCCACGCTGTAGCAGCACCTCAGAAGTAAAATGGTGCCAGTAACACATGTCCCATCACCTACCTCCCGGGAACATCATGAAGAACATACATGATTGTTATGAACGTCTTCTGAAAGTAAGAAAACGCTATTGAGATTAGAACTATTATAGCTATGGATTCCTGTTGGAGATTTTTTTTTTAAAGAGACTTTTCTTCGAATGACTCATAATGTAGCAACAGCTTAATCCTCCCTATCAAGACTGGGCTCTGTCCAATCAGAGGTTCATAGGCATGGCTGCCCATCAGAATCACCACCACCGTGGGCCTTGTAGTAAACACATGTTCTCAGATATCTTCAATCATCTATGAAGCTTGAGCTCTCTGCATTGATACAAAGGAAATGGTTATAAAAAGAGAGTTTGCCAAAGAATGCTGGTCACTTAGGCTTAGGGTCCACGTTTTAAAAATAATGTGTTTCTCTGTGACTGAAGAAACTTAAGTATGATTCATTAATTTGTTATCTGTTCCTTCCTGCAGAGGATATCAGCTTAAGTGTAAGTTTTCTGACTAGTACTACGGAGTCTAACTCTGAGGAGAGTTTTCTGGAAGGCACTAGAAGGTTCTGGAGAAGCAGTGTGTCCCATGAACCCGTATGTAAGGAATGTGCACATGGCAGTGGCTGACTACAGAGCTTTACTGCTGTCTCCGTGCCTCTCCCCTTGTAGATTCTTCTCTGCTCTCAAGGCCCCAGAGAGGAGAAGCACCTTTCTCCCATGCCTAATGTTTCCACCAGGCCTCTAGTGGCCTAGTGTCTCCTCCGCCCAGCAATCTGGGGACTGAGTTCTAGATCCTAGAGTCCTAGAGTCCTCTGCAGCCAGTTACCAGGATCAGTGATCCCTGCAGAATGACTTTATCGAGAGGCACTGGGAAGGGGGAAAAGCAGAGTTTGGTAGCAGAAAACTCTGATTCCCCCACAGGACACAAGGAATCATGGTGATCAAGAACACACCAGAAAGTTCTGTCTGCCTGATTGGCAGGAGAAAGGACAGTCACTAGCAGTCGTCAGTAATCTTGTCACCGCCTTCTTTTCAGATGGCTGCTGTCAGGCTATTCAATTTGGGAGAAATTCCAATCTTACCAGCCGACTTGTGACATGTGGGGAGGGTTGCAAACAGCAAAGACAGAACTCGGTTTCCCCAGTATACCCACTGATACCGAAACAGGCTAGCGTTAAAAGTCAGCTAGACCCGAGTGCCCTTCCATCAGCTGCAAACTGGAAAATTGCCAGTCATAAATTAAGTGTTGCTAAAATGGCCTGACTTCCTCCCTCCCCTTTAGAATCCTCATGTCTGAAGTTCTATTCATGGTCACTTTACGCTTACTAATTTGCTAGACACCCCCTCTACCCCCCCCCCCCATTCTTTATCTCTAAAATCACCAGTCAGTGGTTCTCAAAGCATGGTCCTTAGATCCAAGAGTGTCAGGATCCCATGAAAACTTCTTAGAAATGCAAATTTCGAGGCCTGGTATCAGCCCTGTTGAATGGGAAACTTAGGGGTGGGATAGGTCAATCTGTGTTTTGACAAGCCCTCCAGACGATGCTGATCCGCTCAAAATTTGAGAGCCCTTATCCTAGGAAATCACAGGGCTCCCATAAACATGCCCAAAGGAAATAAGAACCCTTTTTTTTTTTCAAGAATCTTCAAAATCTTAAAACATTTTATCTGAGTGAAGTCATAAGTGAAACACAATAACATACGGACATTTTTGCTTGATGAAGACTAATTTTTTAGAACTACTAAAACATCATGTATTTCCCCAATACAAAAACAGCATATGACTTACAAATTATTAAATAGGAGAATTATGGTTAAGTTGTTTTATTTTAAAATGTGTGGCTCTATTGCCACATTATTATTTTTTTTTGGCACTCTATATCTAGGCTTTTTATAAACCCAAATTTATTTGATCTTAGTTGAAAATGCACATGGCTACTATCTGTGGTGCAGATTTAAGAGAGAAAACTGTAGTATTATTTTTTTTTTCTTTTCAGCATAACAGAATTCACAGTTTTTGCACCCAGTGCTCCATGCAATGCGTGCCCTCCATAATACCCACCACCTGGCTCCCCCAATCTCCCACCTCCCGCCCCTTCAAAACCCTCAGGTTGTTTTTCAGAGTCCATAGTCTCTCATGGTTCATCTCTCCCTCCAATTTCCTTCAACTCCCTTCTCCTCTCCATCTCCCCATGTCCTCCGTGTTATTTGTTATGCTCCACAAATAAGTGAAACCATATGATAATTGACTCTCTCTGCTGGACTTATTTCACTCAGCATAATCTCTTCCAGTCCCGTCCATGTAGCTACATAAGTTGGGTATTCATCCTTTCTGATGGAGGCATAATACTCCAAGTGTATATGGACCACATCTTCCTTATCCATTCGTCCGTGGAAGGGCATCTTGGTTCTTTCCACAGTTTGGCGACCATGGCCATTGCTGCTATAAACATTGGGGTACAGATGGCCCTTCTTTTCACATCTGTATCTTTGGGGTAAATACCCAGTAGTTATTGCCACATTATTTGCCTGCAAAAACGTCTACCAAATTCATGATAGATGACCAGTATGCATAGATCCAGCATGGGCTTACAGCATTAATGTAAGACTTCCTCAGGAAAATAAAATGCAATGCTTGGCTTGCATATGGGACTGAATTAAAAAAAAAAAGATTTTTTTTTTCTATCTACAGTACAATACATTTTCAAAATGGATTCTAACAGGGGACCATTCCCTTTCCAATCACCAGACTCCTACCCCCTTAACCTACACTTGGCCCAAATCTCATGGGTCTATAAATTTCTTTGGTCTTCGTACACATTTCTGCCTCAAGATAATCCCAATGCCTGGAACACATCTAGCAGTAACTTAATAATTCAGTATCTGAAATATTGGTTTCGTTGGCTTTTAGACCTTGTGATGGTTTTGATTACAAAGGCTGCCTTTACATTTTTTTCCCTCTGTTTCCAGCTAGGCTTCTCAAATTCTCCACAGTCCCAATATGGCTGGTCAGACATGAGGCAGCCGCTGTATCACCTTCTGGTTATGGAAAGGTGCAGGTCCTCTGTAGTACCCTGTCCTACAGCATGTCCACCACGAAGGGCTAAACTTTTAGTCCTTTGTCCCCCTAAACCATTTCCTCTCAGATCTGGCAGGAGAGCTAAAACAAACAAAAAAAATATACTCTTCTCTTTTTGGGAATATTTTCTAGATTCTTGTCTTAAGGACCAATAAAGAGAATAAGAGTGCCTATAAAATTCAGTTCCCTTTAAGTCTTCATATCTTTCAAATAATTAAAAAGTTGAAACTATTTCAAATACTAACCTTAATAACTAGATCCATAAACCACACTCATAAACCAATGCTCATTTTCTTAGCCAAAGGGAAAGTCAGTAGAAAACTGGGGGACTGGGAACGGACAGCTCATCCAAAATCCACAGAAATAAAAATCCATTTATGGCTGCACTTTCCATGCTGGTTTTCCAGGATGGTCCTGAACTTGCTGATTCATGGTGCAATTCTGTGCTTTTGCGTAGCAGCCAATGAGAAACAGGGGTGTGCTGGCACCAGGCTATAGTAGCCGGAGAGAGCGGGACTTAAACCTTCAAGCCTCAGGTTAAACATGGCCATTATGAAAAATTAAACTATATAAACTTATACTTAAACACGTTATATTAAAAAGTTATCACTCCCTAATTATTTGACTCTATTTTACTATCGCTCTTTGGTCGAGGTAAATTCCATCAACTTGTACGGTAGAAATGCTATATATAATGGTGAGCTCCTATGCGTCCCTGGCAACCTCACACTCGATCATGCCACGTGGGCAGAGTTGAAACTGGTCACCACAGGAGAATTTATGTCATGGAAATCAGCAAATGTTATACATCAGAACCCCTGACATCCCCTCATCATATCAGCACACTGTGGCATTCATCCCAGTGTTCTCTTAAGGGGACTAGAGCTTCTTCTCACAAAGGCCAGGACTAGCATTCTGGACAGCACCACAGCAGGACCCGTGACCTTTCCATCATTACACCGCACAGCACCCATAATCCCCACCCCATCCCCCAAGTCAGTACTGGGCTAGACTTTCCAGTTAATCTCCTGATGATGTTCCATTTCCATTACCTGCTATTGCCATCGGTCTGACTCAGAAATGGAATCATGTATGCATCAGCAAGAACTCACACAAGGATAAAATCTCCAAGAAAGAATGCCACTTGACATCCGCAAAAACATCCTCCGTAAGGTCCTCCTAATCGGACGGATTATCTCGTTGAGTCCGTATAACCGTCACTGTGTTGTTTCCTTACCCTCATATAACAGATGAGGAGCGTGAGGTTAGGTGACCCGTCCAAGGTCATGCATCCAATAAGGTGCTCCGCTGGGACTCAACACCCAGAAACCCAAGTCTAGTGTTCACTAGACCCCACTGAAGATTATTGTTTTTATGCTGATCTGTTTTAAAAATGAGATTTTCTTCCCCCAAGCAATCAACATCTGAGTTCACTCTGTTCCTCTGTCGTTTGGTTACTTAGCAAGGCAGCCAACCACACACACCCGTGTCAACGTTTATGGGTAAAGGCCCCCACAGCCCTGCTCCTTTCTTGACCACACACAGAAACTATGTCTACACTGCTGCAATGTCCTGGATAAATCAGATTCAAACACACTTTGGTTTGAGTTCCTAAAGATGTTGGAGACATGTGGGCAGAATTAGGAAATGTTCTATACTTTGGATCTAAATTGTGCAAATCCGGGGGAAGGTCTACAGGATCCAAGTTAAACTGAATTAGAAAAGTCCGCAAGGAAGCCAGGTTCTTGTACTCAGTGGTGGAAGTAGGTACGAGTGTGTGCGTGTGCATGTGCTTATGTGTGTGTGTGTGTGGTTTGACTTTTCAGCCCTAGGAAGCTATACAGCAAAAAAAAAAAAAAAAAAAAAAAATTCTGCCTCTATCAGATATGTACACATTTTATCCTTGTAATATGTCTAAAATGATTTTATGACTAAATCCTGGGAAAAATGTGAAGAATGCTTGGCTAGATACATTCTTTTCCAGTAAAAACACAACATTGCTTATTAACTGTAGCACTTGGAGGAGGCTTTTCGACATGATGTACATTTTTGTTTTAGCTTGAGATGAAAGCCTGTTTGGAGCTAAGTTTTCCTTGGCTTCCAGAGAAAGCTTAACTGATTGTGTGATGGGGGCCTTTGGGCTTCCAGTGCAAAGGCAGCGGTGGAGGACAGATGAAGTGCTAGCCCATTAAAAGGGCCCAGGCCCAAGACGCCAGCCAGGGTTAAAACCTTGAGATGTTTTCTCAACACATTAAACAGAAATAACTGTTACAATGGCAAAAAGCAAACCCATCTGTCCCCCTTGTCAGGATTTTTGAGTCTGTCGATGGACTGACCTCGTAGCTGCGAAGCCTTTCCGAGGCCGTGTAGGAAAAGTGAAATGAGGCAACCGATGGAAAAAGAAATTCTTCGAGGTCACGGGTGAATTACTAACACTGGGATCCTGAGAATAGGTGATGGGGTTTCCAGTTTATCTCACGATTGGGGGGGTGGGGGGTGTGCTGATGACTTGAAATGATGTCAGGTTACTTAGCCAACACTTTCCTGGAAAGAAATTTCCCTACTGTTCTGCTAAAGCTGTAAGGAAATGGGGGGCCAAGGTACTGGTCTGTGCTGAGGACACTTTACAGTAATTCAGGCTGTCAAACTGAAAGCAAACACTTTCTCAGCATTTCTAAAGACTGAAATAGTGAATAGTGTGTTGCCTTCTAAGTATATCAGGGTTAAGTCACTTCTCTGCCTCGTGGTTCCAGAAGACAGGAGGCAGATGTGTCTGGTAGGGGAAGGGGGAGGAGAGTCATATAATTCTCCCTCTAACCTACTGGCTCTCAACTGGGGGCAGGGTAGTAACCCCCCCACCCAGGGACCCTTGGCAATGTCTATAGACATTTGTAGTAGTCACAAATGAAAGGGGGCACCTTACCAGCATCCAGCAGGTAGAGGCCGGGGAGACTGCCAAATATCCCATACAGGACAACCCCTCCTCCACCGCCCATCCCACAAAGACTTACTGTGCCCAATGTCAGTAGCAATGTTGAGACATTAGTCCAAAGAAGACATCCAGATGGCTAACAGACACATGAAAAGATGCCCAACATCACTCATCATCAGGGAAATGCAAATCAAAACCACAAGGAGATATCACCCCACACCTGCCAGAATGGCAAAAAGCCAACAACGCAACAGGTGTTGGCAAGGATGCGGAGAAAAAGGAGAACCCTCCTACTGCTGGTGGCAATGCAAGCTGGTACAGCCACTCTGGAAAACAGTATGAAGGCGCCTCAAAAAAATTAAAAATAGAAATATATGATCCAGTAATTCAACCATTGAATATTTACCCAGAGAATACAAAAACACTAATTTGAAGAGATATAAACACCCCTATATTGCAGCATTATTTATGACAGTCAATCCACAGAAGCAGTCCAGGTCCCTTGGCAGGTGGATGGGTTAAAGATGACGTGGTGTGTGTGTATATGTGTGCGTACACACACACACACACACACACACACACACACACACACAAATGGAATATTACTCAGCCATAAAAAAGAATGAAATCTTGACATTTGCAACAACATGGATGGATCTAGAAGGTACAATCCTAAGTGAAATAAGTCAGAGAATGACAAATACCTTATGATTTCACTCATAGGTAGAACTGAAGAATCAAAACAAAAGAACAAAGGGAAAAAGAGACCAAAAAACCAGACTCTTAATTATAGAGAACAAACTGGTGGATGCCAGAGGGGAGGTGGATGGGGGGAATGGGTGAAATGGGTGGAGGGGATTAAGAGACACTTGTCGTGATGAGCCCTGAGTCATGTACAGAACTGTGGAATCGCCGTATTGTACACCTGCATCTAATACAACAGTTAATATAGTATATTAACTATACTGGAATTCAAATTTTAAAAATAGAGCTCTTGGTGAGATGCGCTGGTGTAATGTAGACAGACATGATCTGTTGCAAGAGGATTTTCCAGTGACATTCTCACTGGTTCCCAGGTTCCCTGGGCTCCCTCCATACCTTCCTTCTCTTCTGGGACCTGAACACTCGCTTCTTACAATGTGGTCCACAGGCTGGCAGCACCGGCAGCAGCAGACAACTGGCTAGGGATGCCAGGACAATAGCCCCAGAAAGTGTACTTCAACCACAATGCCAGGTGACTCATCTAACTTTAAAGTTTGAGAAGCACTGAGTAAGCTTCTCCTCCACCGTCCTCCAGTCCTTCTCCATGTGTCCGTTTCTCTGCTCACACAGTGTCAACTTTTTCCACTCTGCTCCCTGATTAAGCACTTGTAGTAAAAACTGGCTCTCCACCACTTCAACTTTTTCTTAAGCATCCCCCCCAGCACGGGCTCCAGTCTGGGCTCCGGGCAGAGACCACTGTCCGCCCAACAGCCCTTGGAAGCAGGGGCAGCTCCTCCCTCACAGCCCCACACCGGACTCCGCCACTTCATCTACCCTCACTCAAAAATCCCTTCTCAGGGTACCTTCTCAGTCGGTGAGGCGTCCAACTCTTGATTTCAGCTCAGGTCATGATCTCAGGGTGGTGAGACTGAGCCCCATGTCAGGCTCTGCACTGGACATGGAGTCTACTTATAATTCTCTTTCTCCCTCTGCTGCCCCTCAAGAAAAACCAAACCAAAAAAGGAAAAATGCCTTCTCTTCTGACTCTGTGGCAAGGTCCATGACATGGCCACCTGCTTATAGTTATTGCTTCAAGGTACCAGTTTCCAAGTCACCTGTAGCCTTCACAGATATTCTAGAAATGTGGCTGATAGCATTCCTATCCGTCCTCACCTTAACCATGAAATTATTCAGCGACCACACGGATGGTCATCTTACACAAGGACTCCTGGTTCCTTCATTTCTTCTGCAACGTCGACCACCACAACCACTACCTCCCCCACCACCTTCCCCCCACTTCAGAACACTCGTCAAACATTATGGTGAGCCTCTTTTGTACCTGACTGTGCTAAACATATTAAAAGCACCAGACTGTCTTTATTTTCCTAGAACTTACAGTCTAGAAGAAGGGGGGGAAAGTCTCTATTTTGGCACTAGCAAAGAGCTTCAAGAATTACAAGCCAAAGAAAGGCTCACAGAAGGTCGTAGTCTATTCTTGCCGGGGTGGGATATTTTGGCCATTTTTGTTGGCTTACACTCTAACCCAGTAGTTCCCACACGCTGCTCTGAGAACCAGGGCCCATCCATGGAAACAAAGAAAAATAAAGACAATATAATGAATTTATCACAATACTCAACTTCTGTCACTGAAATTATATTATTCTCACTTTGGGGATGTCAACAAACATAAAAAAATTAGAAAAGTTACTTCACAGTGTCCTTCTAGTAAAACAAAGATTTGATATATGTATGTCAGTTCCCCACTAATTAAAAAAAAATCATCTTTGAAATCGAGCAGTGGCTCTCAAGTCCAGCCAACGAGAAGCTTGCCTGGATGGGAGACAGTCTGTGTGCGGTGGGGTTCATTAGACTTGCTTTGTAGCCGCATTAGCCTGGCTCTTTACCCAAGATGGCGAGATCACCAGTTGTGCTTGATGAAAATGGGAGGACTGACAGGAACTAGGTGAGTCCCTAAATGCCTCTAAGCCATCCCTTGGTTACCACCACTAACAAGATATGCATATTTAGAGGGGGATGCAAGAAGTTGGCTGTCACTCCCCTTTCCAGGGGCAATGGGGTTCAGTGGCAGAATTCCAACACACAGAGTTAAGAGGTGAAAAGTCCTTGAAACTGTATGGCTTTTGGGGTTTTTTGGTGAGGGAGGGGGTTTCGCTTTGGAATGCTTCTCCCTCTTGATACCGGAATGCACACTTTGGGCTGGCTGGCTCTAAGAGGGAGGACAGGATGGCCCCCGGGATGGCCCACTTGGGCGATTCCTGCTCTTGGCTGCACAGTAAAGCTTCCTGGGGGCGATCTCTTCTTTGGGTTGATCTTCCCACCTCTTCTCGCCATAAGGGTGGCTCTAATCCTGGAGGCAGAGCTAGGAAGGTGGGCCTATAGCAACAGCAGTGAGGGCTGTAGGTCTGAGAGGCCACACAGCGTGTCTGCAGCTGTCCCCACGTCAGTGGGCAGATTCATAGACAATGGCCAGTTGCCTGTCTTTGAAAACCCAGAAATGTTCAAAACAGCACTCAACCTGCTTCATCTCCTTGACTCCTTGTATCTTTATGATGTCATCACTAATCAAGTAGCATGCCATGGGTAGAAAAAAATTCAAAAGCAAAATAATTAAATTTTTTAAAAAATCAGATAAGCCAAAAATAATGTTTGAAAAAAACTGAAAAGTCCAAGTATTCAACATCCACATGCATCTCCCTCCCATGTCAGACGCATGAATGCATCTTTTTTTCTGAATGAACATTCACTTTATAGAAATTTGATTTTCTAACTAACTAGAATCTAATTTTGGAGGTTATTTTCCAAAAGCATGTCAACTCTGAGTTTCATTAGAGGCGGGGTATGGACTAGAGAAGGGAAGAAGGGAAAAAAAAAACAAAACCAAAAACCACAACTCTTGGATGGAGTTCTAAAGTCGGTGTTGACTTCTGAGCTCTCTCGCTCTCCCATCTTCACCATCTTCTCATAAAAGCATAAAAATCGGGGTAAAAAGGAAAACATCTTCTAAGTTACCGGGAAAGTAAATTTGGTTAGCTAAATAGGAAGCTTAATACCCTGACAAGAGTTTAACACTTCCGAGGCCAGCAGAAATGACCCAAACACCAAGACTGACTCTAGGATATGACACCAGTGCCATCCTGAAAGTGGATACTGGGAGATCTGGGGCTCAGATGATTTTATCTGATTTTAGTTTATTTTTATTTGAGTATAGCTGACACTGAGACTCTTACTTTAGTTGGAGATGAGATGATAAAAAGAAAAATTTGATCACCAACAGAAACAACCTTGGCTGATCTTGCCTCCAGTCGGAAGAGTGCCCACTGGTGGAAACATTTTGAGTCTGTCATGAAAGAGGACATTAATCAGAACTGACTTTTTTAACTGTTCATTTCCCTGCAGCTGCAACAAAAGTTTAACCAAAAATTTAAACCATGTTTAAATGTAACTGAGCATTTTTCTCTTCCCAAGGGCCAAAAGCTCTGCCCTAGGGAACCCCTGATTCTGTAATCACAAGCTGCTACATTTTCTCAATCACCAGCTGACCCAGGCGGTTGAAGAAAACAACCTCTCTTGTCTGTTATTTGTTTCTAGGTCCAACACTTGCTGGTCCCTTATTTCCCTAGAATTTAGAGCATTCTCTTAGCATATTAATGACTGTTCCCTTTTCTTTTTATTTGTGCTTTTCATGTAGTTTCATAAAACAGGGCCAGTGTCCATTGGTTAGAGAGTTTATAGTTTTTCTAACTTGTTTTTAAAAATGGCTGAAAACCATTTAAATTGTTTTTTAAAAACAACTGGCTTATAGCAATTTTCCGGCTAACAAGACGCACACAACCCGCAAGCCAAGAACAACAGAAGAGGAGAGACAGAGAGAACATAAAACATTACTTATGAGATCCTCCCCCCTGCTTAGGATCAAGTCTGCAACGCATGCGAGGCTTTGCTGGAACAAATTATGAAAGCTGTTTCTCCTTTCAAGTGAGAATCATTTACATGGGCCCAGACCCCTCCTGTTCTCATTTATTCAACTTCCAGCTCTCGCTGCCATGAAGCAGGAGCCGGGGGCATCTGATGTCAGACCCAGCTCCTGCCGTGTTCTGGGATCATCGTCTGACTCGAGCAGCAATGAAGAAGGCAAGGCAGCGTGGAGAAAGTCATGGTCTCGGAGTTTCTAAGCTTTCTGTGAGATGAGGCAGGGGACGGACTTTTGCTCCCCTGTATCAGATGATGTCTTACCTCTAGAGGAAAATTTTATAATACCCCAACCCTTTTTCTTGCCAACTGAAGGAGGGCCGTGGTTTTAACCCAGTCTGGTTTCAAATTTGGACATAAAGACTTTCAATAACTCTACTAAAACACTGTTTTGGATTTTGAATGTCCTATTGATTCTATATGCAGACACACAGAGAGGTGCAGATATACGTGTGAACACAGAGGCATGTAAATAGAACCACGCACACACAAACAGACACATGCACCATGTACATCACATGCTCCGCGAGACTAGGGTTCTAGGGTGAAGGAGGACTTTGCCAGATCCCAACCCTAGCAGTCAACGTTCCCCTCGTCATGTGCACACCGCCTTCACACCGGAATCATAAACACACAGGGCATTCAATGCTGCCTCGTTTGACAGAGAAGGGGATGAGAATGGACAAGAGAGGGGAGTCCCAGGGTCTTGGCCTCCCAGCCCAAACATCAAGCTTCTTCCATTCTCTAAAGAAGGGAAGTCAACAAGCTCTTTTCAGCTAAGCCACTTTCACACCATATTTATTACGCTGCTCCTTCTTGGTGCTGTCCCCTGACGGCACCTTCATCCTCCTGTCCCCCGAATTTTCCTGGTCATGAAAGAAGCAGGGACCTCCAGAAAGGTCTCCACCTTCTAGGGACGCACGTGACATTTCACGGCTCCGTGCGCAGCTCTGGGAGTGTAAAGAAAAGAAAATACGCTCTCTGCTACGCTTAAAAGAATAATGGTCTTAAAAAAAGAAAAAGCTTAAAATAAATATGACAACATAGGAATACTGGAGAGAGCTCTCCAGATCTAGTGATAGGAAAAAAAAATGCTGGAATTAAATACTCTAAAATTAAAAAGAGAAGTTGATGTTTTGGAGGACAGCGTACCGAATTCTGGCTTGTGCTGGTCACTGTGTGTGTACCTGACCTGGATCTAGAGCAGCAGACCAATTACTGATACCGATATAAATGTGTACACAGTGGTGGAGGACCACGGCGACAAATAAAGCCATCCTTAAATTGTGACTCCTTAGCCGAAATAGGAGGCCAATTATTCTTGGCTTCTACATGACCTCTGAAAAGCATACCTCTTTCTCAGAGAGTTCTTTTAAGGAGAGTATTTAAGAGGCAGAGGAAAATATCAAAAGAAGGATCGAAAAAGTGACCCTTGCCGGAATTGGGCACATTCTGCTTTCCCATTACCCTCTGGAAGGTGCTTTGGGAGGAAAGCACTCCCCTCTTCCCTCCCAAAGCCCCCTATGTTGAAGAGGCATCTATCTGGCGCACATCTGCCTTCTTGTCCTAAACATGATAGGCTCTGATCTGCCTGGTGACACGAAATATTGGGTGAGGGGGCATTTCGACACTCTGAGAGGCCCTTACACCCAGCCCCCTGCTTGAATCCGCAGTGCAAGCTCAGCTGGAGCAGGGCAGAGCCTGCCCTGGCACTTCCCCTCCCTGGGTTCATCCTGAGCTGTGTTCCAGCTGGACCCCCAGCCCCAACCCCTACGCGCATGTACACACACTCCAAGCAGGTGGTTTGCGAGTGCATTTCCAACAAAACATCAAGTACAGCTCAGCCTCCAGCCCCTGGAGGTAGGACTGCAACCATGAAGCTGTTCACCCAGGCTGGAAAGAGTTGTCCAGCCTCGAAGCACACCCTCTACTTTGTATTCGTAATAATCACTTTTCCAGTGGAGGCTTTGGTCTAGGAAACTTTCTCTCTTCGTTTAATGATCGTTTACCGAGCATCTAAAGCAGAATTTGCTGTGCTGGGTTGCAAGGTGTCCTGGTATATTTGTCTAATTTCTCAGAAGCAAGACTTTCTCATTGGGGTTTCTCAGAATCCCAAACGTGACCTGTCAACAAGAACTCGCACTCCAACAACCCCTTCAGTGCTCTGGAGTCAAGGTGCGATTCAGGTGTGAAGCACGTTTGCCTCAAGTGTTTCTCATCCCACACGACAGAAGAGATATCTGCTCTGGGTTAATAAGTATAAGTATATCGCAGGCACATGAAACTTAACGCCAACCTCTGATTAAAGACACAGTCTCTACTCTTAAGGAGCTGCCTATTTATAGCGTCCTCATAAAAGCCAAAAGTCCCAGCTGTATGCTAGAAACGACTCTCTGGTCACAGTTACATTATGCTGGTATGCTACTATGTATTTGATTTGAAACATCTTCATTTTAATTTCCCAACCTGGGGGGTTTCCATTCCAGTTAACGCGGGTGTGACACTGTTTCTCCAATGTCTGCTAGGACATCATGCACCTCATTGATGGAAATGATGCAAATGTAATGCAAAATGCTCTCGGGGAGCCAGGCACAGAAATCAAACCGATGGGTAATACAGGAAGCAATGCAACAAAATGTTAGCCCTGGGCGAGAAGGGATGTCAGAGATAAAGGATCCCAAACTCTCCCTCTGGCGGCTGGAGCGCCCGGGGTGGCTGGTTGCCGTGGTTGACTGGGGGACGGCCAGGTGCACCACCACAACTCCCACCCTTCTGCTCTTACCATAGACCCCTCAGAGAACAGCCTGCCCTTGGCCTTGGCTAATACCTGTGCATACTATGTGCAAAGTGCTGCTAATGTCCTTTAGAGGAAACTCAGGACAGCCACACTCCTAGGAAGGCAGTACATTTACTGGAGGTGAGAGAAGGTCTAGAAAATGGGGAGAGGCACTGGAATCGGGGGTTGAAGCCGTACTTCCGGGCTTTACCTCTGCTCCCCACTTCTTCCTGAAAGGACACTAGCCCAGGAGGGAGCGCTTGCCATGCGCTGACCATCCTGGGAGGGGAAAGGCTACACCCAAATGTTTAGGACATGTTTTCTTTTGCTTTAAATGCAGATAAAGTTGACTGTTCTCCTGTGGACTTCAAACCTCTCCCCCTCCTCACTGCCCGTGTTCTCTTCCTTTCTTTTCTCCTTCTGCAGTTTCCTTTCACAGAATTAAAACGAGAGACTAAGGAAGTCAAACATCTGGAGGAGTAATGAGGTAAACAGGATTATTGGATTCCTTTTCTTTCTAAATTAATCATACCAGGAAGAACCCAAGTTAAATAATTTTTCAAGAATCTAAAGGAAACTTCTATCCTTACCACCAGTCAACTACTATGTGAGCCAGTTCTATTTTTAAGGTCACATAGGACTCCGTAAGCACAAACCTAACAAATACTCTGCATTCATAACTTTTGAAGGCACTGCCAGACGGACTATTGGATTACATCTAAAAGATCATGTTGTAAGGTGCTGTCCTTCCCCAAAAGTCTTAACTTGAGGTTCATGATCACATTACTGAAGTGTTTTTTGTTTTTTTTTAAAGATGTCCTCCCCTAAGACTAGGTCTTGGCGATTCAAAATAACATGGATGGAATGAGTAGAGTGAGATACTGATGGGCAGACCAATGGCCATTCGAATGGCGGGGACTCTTCTCCCCATGGCACACTGGGGTCACTCAGAGATGACCACCTCCTCAAAACCATCTGTGTCGCCCTTCAGGTGCTGAAGATGGTTTCTTTTGCAATATCTTGTTTATTTTTACGTCAATTCAATTAGATACCCCTAGGTGCTCAGGCATCTGTAATTCAGATGAAGCTAAGAAGTAAGGAGATGACTAAAATGCCAAGGGCACAGTCCTGTTAGGAGCTGAGGAAGGAGGCTAGCAACCTGTGCTCCGAAGTCCCACATCAGTAGGTTTCTATCACTGGATCAAGTATAGGCAGACACCCTGTGGTTGGTGCATACCCACTGGGAATCCAGCCACGTCTGGGTGGCTCGTGAGACAGATGGGTTGATGTTCTATCTGCATAGAGGCTATTGGATGGGGACAAAAAGAAACAGTCACCGGCAGCTGGGGTAGGAACTCCATATGGTCTCTGAAGTTCAGTAATTCCTGGACCTTCTCAACAGCTGGCATTTTAAGAAGGATGCAACCCTGAGTAGAGGGGTCAAGGTTCAACAGGGAAAGATGCTGAAGGGGGCAGAGTGGTGTCAATAAAAAGGAATATATATTAGGTACATCTATCAACCCAGCTGCTTGGGGACCGGCGTGCGAAGGGATAGTAGGTTCATAAAGAACATGAAGCAGCCATGTTTTGTGGTCTGAAGAGAGAATTTTTAACACAGAGCAGTGCTGGGGACATGTTTCCCTATCTGCGCTTGGCCAGAGAGCACAAGAACGTCCCATCACCAACCCCTTTGGACATGGAAGGGCAGAAACAAGAGTGGATGAAACATTCCAGAAGGGTGTCTAGAGGCCAGACCCTGAACCCAGAGTGATGGAGGGAGGAGAGGGGGCGGCATGAGGCCGGGACCGGAGACCGGCAGGGGCTTAGGAGAACCCTGGTGACATCCCAGGCATAGGCAAAAGGACATTGACACGGTGGGGAAGGACGGGAGACAGGAGGAGAAAGTATCGTATATACCACAGGTCCCTTCATGAGTTTTCCTGCAATGTATCCTCAGTATGGCAAAGCCCTGCGAAATCCCAGTTCGGATCTCTTTTGCATAAATTGTAGTTATTTTCAGTAAGGGCCTCACGGAAGCCCTGCACATTTTCTCCCTCTCAGTCCTAAACCCCGTTCACTCTGAAACACGTTCATAAAAAAAGCTGCCGTCCTGCGCGTCCCCCTCATCAGATGGGCACCCGGGCGAGGACGAGGGACTGCGACGATGGCGGCAGTAAAGCGATAAGGTAGGCGTTATCATCAGAAGCGCTCTGTTCAAGGTCACGGCCTGGATTCTCTGCCATTTCATGGCCACAGTGGCCTCTATGGTTTCAGTATAAGGAGAAGGACGATGATGTGGGGAAATGACTTGTCCAAGTCTGCACAGCCAGTAGGCGGCTGACGTAGAACTTGAACACAGGTGCATCTAACCCCAACACCCAGTTCTTGACCTTGGCACCCAGCAGACCGCTGGGCACACAGTAGGCACGTCATGAAACCTGCGATGGGACAAACGAGCTGGCTGCAACAATGCAGGGACTTCTGACCAAAGGGCAACCCAACGGCACAAGAAGCCCCACTCTTCACCTAAATTAGTTAAATATACCTCAGTCATTTAACACAATGGAAACAGTCATTATAATCGAACAGTGTCACCGGATCGATTCTTTCTGCTAAGGAATAAATGACTCCAACTTGCTCTGACATTTATTTTCCAAAACGAACCCAGCTTAGCCCGAATGGTTATAAATCAGCAGGAGGCGGGTGGCGACCTGGAAAAGTCGCTCAGCTCTAGGACCTCTCCTTTGCTCTCGCGCCCTCTCCATGCAAAGCACAAGTGATTCATAAAGGCAAATTAGAAACAAACAAGCCGCATGGTAATTGTAGTCGTTACCCTGCACCTCCTTTTTACAGTCAATTAAGAATCTGACTTGCAGTTTGTGTCATTTAAAAAGCTGGGAGCTCGAAGGTTGTCTGAGGACCATTCGAAAAGCTTCCAGACGTGCAGAAGGCAGGCCCTTCTCGGCCTCTCCGCCTCCCATTCCTGGGTCTGTGGTTTGGAGACAACGGCCAGTTTTATCCAGGTTCTGCACACGACTGTAGCCCTGGCTCTGGCCTTCAGCGGGGGCTGTGTCCGGGCTGACACTGCGGTGTGGGACCAGGAGAAGTTACAGCAAAAGGAACAGGCTCAAGTTGGCTCTAAAGCATGTTTTCGCTTCTGGAAATTACCCTTCGAGAACTGAATTTGGGTTCAAGTTCTCTGCCTCAGAGGACAGAGGCCTAATCACCAAAACCGTATAGAGAGCTTTAATGGAAACGGGTCCATGGAGCAGAGAAGACGTGGGGGCCGGTGGGGTGGAGACCCTGGGGCTTGTTCTGCCATAGCCTTTTACTTGCTGTGACCCTGGGCAAGTCACCATCTCACGCCACCTTCCTTGTGCCCATGACTACTTCCAATTTTGAAATACGGTGACTCCCCTCTGGACTTAATTGAGGCCTCCTCCCTTGGAATCTGTAATCTGGGTGATGAGAGAAGACTTACGATCACCAGCCAATTAGAGCATCAAACAGGTGCCGAACGGCCTTTCATGGAAGAGAGCCTGAAAGGACCTTTGAAGAATAAATCTGACTTACAGAGGTGAGGCGTGGGAGCACATCCCTCCCGGATGCCGGCATGGGATTTCAGACTGAGACTCACTTCACAGACTCTGCTGGGCTTTTCCTGAGGCAGCAATGTTTTAGAGATTATGATTCAGCCAGTGGTTTGTCTAAACCTGTGTCAGGGGATGCCATCTAACATATCATTCCCTGCTTTGAGCCCAGCTTATATGCACAAAACTCAAAATATATAAAAATCCAAATATAGGGGTGCCTGAGTGGCTCAGTTGGTTGGGCATCTGACTCTTGCACTCAACTCCGGTCTTGATCTCAGGATCGTGAGTTCAAGCCCCGCACTGGGCTCCCCGCTGGGCACGGAGCCCATTTAGGAAAAAAAAAAAAGTGCAAATACAGTAAAACTCTGTGATGCAATCCTTGGCCTTACTAAACTGTTCTTTAAAGTCTTCATCATGAATTTCTTTTAAATGAGGAACCTCCAATGAATGACAAGTACGCTAGGATCCCATAGACTGAGGTCACACACGGCATCTGCAGAATGAAGTGAATGTAAGATTAAGACTTCTCTCCGTGTAACTGTCCTCTTTCTGGAGGAGAAAGGCCAGCGTGAAAGATGTAAAATACTTAGGAAATAAAACCCTAGAGGATGCTAGCTGATATTAGCTACGGTCTATGCTCCTGAAGAAAATGACACATATCATGCACAATCAATAATAATCATGCATAAATAATTTTCATATCTTATTGACTCTGGGGTATGGTTCTTCCTATCAATCTCACTAATACCACATGTTACGTCAATGCCGATATTGATTCAAAGTCCGTGATGGATTCGTAATAAATGAGTAAGTAGGCAAAAACTGGGAAACTCAGGGCCCTGTTGATCAGAGATGCTCAAGGACAGCCCGTGACGGTGAGGTTGTTCCAGCAGCTGGCAGGAAGTCCACACACAGTTGAGGCCACGTGGACCTGGTATTTTCCTAAGAAGGCAGCAGGAGTCTACACGCGTGTCCAAATTCTCCTAGCCATCTCCTTGAAGGTAAAAACAAATCCGGCCGACTGTGTCAGTGTTGAAGAAATCAGCGGGGGCAGTGGAGAGGGGGTAAGGGTAGGAGGAAGGAGGAATGACAGCGAGGACGCCGACCACCGATGAGGGTGATCAATCTCCTGCCCATGACTGACGGGGAGAGAAATGAAAGTCCTCGCATGGTAAGATGCTGCTGGCTCGCATCGTGAAAGGAGGGGACCCGAGTTTCCCATCATTCCAAGTCCCTGCTTGGGTAGATCACATGCCTTTCTCTGATTTCCCCAGAAAGAGGCCATTTCTCCACCCACTGAAGTCCAGTATCTCTTATCAACAACGTAATGTGCCATTTGCCTGTGTGTTTAGGTCGTGCATCTATATGCCTTATCTCCCCTCGGGAGACTGTCACCCTTCTTGAGGTTAACTCGTAGGCTTTCATGCATTTCCCTGCCAGCATCTTGCCCTGGGGAGATGACACGTGATGGCTGAACACATGACCAAGGGCATGAGACAGAGATTTGCTGAAATCAAGGCAGTAAAAATGCTGTGGGATCCTGTATGCACATTCTGAGATTTTGGCATCTGATTCAGTTAAGAGGAATGTTGATTCCTTGAACCACGAACTACGGAAGACACAACTCTGCCAATGGCAGAACACTTCTGAAAAGCCTCTCCTTCTGCTGTGCCGGTCTAGAGCTTGCATCCAACACCTCAAAAGTTCGGAAATTTAGTTGGAAATAAGTCAGGTCTTTGTCACCGTGAGACACTATCCCGATGACTGGGCGGCCTTCTCTGCATCCTTATTTCTTCAGGCTTTACTAACACTGCAACCCGTTCCTCCTGATTCCGGAAGCCCATTAGAGCATTAGAATTGGACTGTACACACCCTTCTGTGCCCAGATTTACTCTTTAAATTCCCCTTTCCGAAAACAAAACAACAAAATAAAACTCCACCAAGTAGCTACACTATATTCAAATATCCATACAATTTGTCCCATGGCAACAGTCTCGAGCTTTCAGAAATTTAATTTCCAGAGTCCCCCACCTCAGTGGACAATAGAATAAAACGGGCCTCGCTGTCAAAAAAACTTCAGCACCTCTCAAGGAACTAATTAAATCTCCTAGGACGCCCTCACCCACACCCTAAGAAATTTGAGGGGTGCGCAAAATCCAAACCCATCTCGACACCCTTCCAACAAAAGCCCTTTACTCATACAAAGCTTCATCTTGAATTTCTTTGTCTCTTTCCCCCCACAGAGTAGTAAATTTTCAAATTCCCTGAAGGTCATGAGTTTGGCAGTGGAACAATGGTGTCCCCGAGAGGGAGTGCCTTGGTGAGGGACTTGGCCGCCCTCTGGGCCATGCAGCGGGGCTGTTGTCTGTCCTGGGAACTGCAGGCGTCATCAGATGCACGATGCCAGGGTGGGGGAGTCGGCCTCTGGGGGGGCGGGGGAGGTGAAACCCTGGATACCTGCCCTGCGGGTGGGGAGGCAGCGAACCAGACCTTCTCGCATCGAGGTACGGCCCCGCTGGGACTCCCCAGGAAGGAAAAGCCCTATGGTGCTTCAGCAGGAGACCAACGAGGTTTCCACCTGGAGGAGGAGGAAAAAGGTCCCCTCAACCCCCACCCACAGCACCTTGGAAGTGAAGAAGGGGGAAGGAAACAGCACTTACCAAACACTTCGTTCAAATGTGCCAATCATGGGGCGCCTGGGTGGCTCAGGCAGTTCAGCGTCTGCCTTCAGCTCAGGTCAGGATCTCGGGGTCCTGGGATCGAGCCCCGCGTCAGGCTCCCTGCCTTCTCCCTCTTCCTCTGCCCCTCCTCTCCTCCCCTCCCACCCTCTCTCTCTCATAAATAGGTAACAAAATAAATGTGCCAATCATTATGCCGCACCTTTTACATCTCATGTGCACGCAACCCTGCAGCCTAAAAACGAGGACAGCATTTAAAGATACCACGAATCTCTCAAGAACCTTCTCGATATGACACAGCTAACGCCGTGCGGGCACGGGATGCAGACCCAGGCCCATGTGTTTCCCTCCCACCAGGTGGCCTTCCAAAAGGAAAAAAACTGGTGTTTAGGTACAAAATAGAGCCTGTCCATTCTGTAGAAGGGGAAAACGCATGACTTATCCTTTCAGTTACAGACTTGGGCTTAATGTCCACTTAGTGTCAGTCTGACCCTCTTGTAACTGTGGGCTCCCGGCCACATGGTGAGAGCCTCGTCAGAGAAGACCAGCTAGCAGGTCCATCGGAGGCAACAAGTGTGGAAGGAAGGGATGAATCAGTGTGAATCAGTGGTGAGAGAAGAAAGGGAGGCACGAAACTGGCAAGTCCATTCTGGGACTCACTTGGCAATCTGGGTCTTATGCAAACAGTAAATCTTAATAAAAAATTTTTTTTTTTTTTAAATTCACAGGATGGGACATGTTGGTGTCTGGAGCAAAGGCCTGTGTGTGTCAGGGGGGTCTGGGCTGTCGCTGACACAGCGTCCCACCCGACCCCATGCTGCTTTCTATGAGCCCCTGAACGTAGTCCGAAGCCAAGATTTCGTCTAGAAGGATATTAAAGAGGTGGTTCCTTGGGCAAACTTGACACTCCTATTTGCCTTCTCAGTGTGAGAACCAGTCTCCAAGTCAGAAAGGAAGGAAAATCAAACACTGTTCCACGTTGAGGTGTTTTTGTTTTTTTTTTTTAAATGAAATGTTGATTGTTTATAGAAGGGATGCTTAATTTAAGGGCTAAAAGTTGAACAGCTTTCTGTAGCCTAAAGGAGCTGATTAAAATGTGACCAGGCAGAGATTACGTACACAGAGGTGTCCCACAGGCCCCCGGATTCCCACGGCACGGCCGGTCTCCCTCTCGGCTAACACTTATACGAGGTGTCAGATACTTGATACAGAAACGATTTTACCCTCCTCCCCCTCTCGCTGCTCAGGGAATCCTGGCCAGTGCCGAGGCTTGCTGTGCACTAAATGAAGTGATGAGACGCATCTAAGCCACGGAACTGTCACAGAGGGAGGTCACTGTGCCTATCGGTCCCTGTGAAAACCCGTCCAGCCCATCTTGGTATGATTCCTGCCGATCCGAAGCCCCGGCCCTTCTCTCTCTCCGCTCAGAATCACTGTAAGCTATTAAAAGGAAGCCAAAGATAAAACAGCTTCTGCATAATGAAACACTAATCCCCGGAGTGTGACGCCCACGACACAAATGAATGCTAGACAGAAGATAACCAAATGTCTAGACTTATTCAAAACCCGTTCCTCACAGCTCACACTTGCACTCACGGCCGCATCAGCTTATAAACCGGGAACCGGTGTAGAGACACACAACCGAATGATGACGACAAAAGCTAAGCCCAGCAGAACCTCTTCACTCAGTCCTCTTTATTCGTGTCAGTCTGTGCATCTCCACCTATCCCCAAAACAGCCACGACTTTTCAACACATCCCTGATACCAGCCTCCTGAAAGTAATAAACAGTTGGAAGCCTCTGGAAGTGAGGATGACCTCTGCCCTTTCTTTTCATAACTATACCGGTAGATTGGAACATTTCCTCACGAGTCCTTCTCTCTGGCTCTTGAAAATTAAGTTAGCATGATGGCACGATTGGAAGGATCTGTGGATTTGTGCTCAGCACAACGGACGGGAAGTCTGGCTCTCTGGATTCTAGAAGGATAATGTCAGTATGCTGTAACTCGGGCAGGACACCAGGAGCCCAGAACGTGACTTACCTCTCTGAGGTATCCATTTTCCCACCTGTGATACCAGATTACCTTATGCCTTGGTTTCTCCAACAGAAGTAATAGTTTTAAAATAGGAAGGCTTAACTAAAATAAAAAGATGGCCAACTAATTAATATTAAGCAGAGAGACAAGAGTTGCTATAGGCATATATAATTCTAATATATGGAGCTCATTTTTCTCTTATGTCTTTGTCAAGGTACCTCTTAAAGATTTTATTTATTTGACACAGAGAGAGAAAGATCACAAGTAGGCAGAGAGGCAGGCAGAGAGAGAGGGGGAAGCAGGGTCCCTGCTGAGCAGAGAGCCCGATGCAGGACTCGATCCCAGGACCCTGAGATCATGACCTGAGCCGAAGGCAGAGGCTTTAACCCACTGAGCTACCCAGGCGCCCCGCCGCCTTTTTAAACGATTTTATTTATCAAGGTACCTCTTAAAACATAATTTCTTTTTTTTTTTTTTTTAAGATTTTATGTATCCATTTGAGAAAGAAAGAGAGCATGAGTGGGGGGAGGGAGAGAGAGACAAGCAGACATCCCGCTGAGCAGGGAGCCCAAGTGGGGCGCAGTCCCAGGACCCTGAGATCATGACTTAGCTGAGGGCAGATGCTTAACTGACGGAGCCACCCAGCTTTCCCAAAACATAATTTCTAATAAAAGTTCTGGCAGAAGTTAGATATTCCTACGGAGGGCCATACTCATTTGTACCCCAACAGAATGTACTGATTCAGGTAGGGGGGTTTCTTTTAACGTTTATGTTTCCTTATGCAGCTGAAAGAGGGACCCATCAGTGAGTCTTGCCCAGGTCCTGAGTCCCCTACTCCAGCTCTGGGAAAGAGCTGGGCTGCTGCAGGGGACAACTTTAACTTAACTTTTGCCTGTTTAATGAAGACGAGGTAAGTTGAATAACATTTTTCTTTTCTTTTCTTTTAAGATTTTATTTATTTATTTAACAGAGAGAGAGAGAGAGAGAGTGTGTGTGCACAAGCAGGGGCAGCAGCAGGCAGAGGGAGAAGCAGGTTCCCTGCCGAGCTAGGAGCCCAATGCGGGGCTCGATCCCAGCACCCTGGGATCATGACCTGAGCTGAAGGCAGCTACTTAACTGACTGAGCCACCCAGGTATCCTTGAATAACATTCTTCTTAATGGGAAAAAACCCTCAGTTATTTCCCCCTAAATGCTCAAACCTTATCTATTCTAGTGATCTAGAGCTTTCCTGCTCCACGTGAGAGTCCCCCTCCCTCTTACCTCTTCTAGAAGCAAGAATCCTCTCAAGGCAGGACAAAGAAGGAGGGGAAATTTTGAATCATTTTTCCCCCTTCCCTCAAGCGAGTGAGGAGAATTACGCATGGTGAGGGGAAATAGCACAGAAGTCAATAACGTAAAAGGATAGAAGGAAAAGATGTTTAACTTCTTCACAAGAAGCAACATCAGGCTTTCTTGGTCATCTATTTTGCCCAAAATGAATGGTCATTATCTAGTTCCTGTAGAGTAGTATTTATGGATTGGGGGAAAAAAAACATTTGTCAATAATTTATATGGCTGTGAGTACCTGACATGACACAAGGAATTTTCTTAGAAGGATCCCTTAATTGAGTTTGAATTAAGGTAAAATGGCTTCCACCTAAAATAATCTAAATTAGAGAGATCTGACTGGCCCAATAACTAATACTACATTACACACCTATTTTCCTCTGCACTATCTGTGGGGCCTTTAATAGACAAAGCCTTTGCTATAACCATGGAACATCCAACAGAGCAATGTGTAAAACAGAAGAATAATGGCCACCTTCTAGGGTTGTTGCAGGGATTTAATGAGACAATGCACAAAGAGCACTTGGGCAGTACCTGGTACATATTAAGAATCCCATAAACGCCAACCACACTTATTATCCTCTTGGTATACAGAGTTCTGTTTACTAGGGAGGTGTTTCCTAAAGAGATCGCCAACAGCCTACCTTTTAAAATGACTTCATTACATACTCTATCTTAGACTCCTCTGAATCCCATCCTGTTTTCCATCTATTTCTTTCACGGTTCCCATCTCTTCCTCCTTGTGTGATAGTCTTGTGTGTCTGAGTTCCTCCAGGAAACCTTCAGTGTTTGGAAAGCAGAAACCCTATTGCATTTATCACTGTGTACTCAGTAGAATGTGGCTTTGCACCGTACACAGCATAGATTTTAACAAGCATTTATTGAATAAACAAATGAATATGTGAGTCAATAAATGAATGTATAATGGAATAAATCCTAGGGCCCAAAAGGCACCAACCGTATCCATATTTTAAGCTTTTTTGTCAGCTTCTCCTGAAAGGAACACCTTGTCCTCTTTCCACAAGCTCGAAATTGTTAATTCTCAAGAATAAAAAGGAAAACATCCATCCTGTCTTGACTGACTTGATACTAGTACCACTGGTCCCATCCCCGGTTTGGTTCACAGATAATATATCTGGGATTTTTGGAAGGTTTTTGTCATGATGGTAAGACACACACCAATCATTTCTAAGTCAGGTTCTTAAGAGAAATCATAACGAGAAAGCATCTGATTATAGGTCTACTTTAACAAAGGGAGGGAGTGATATATATATATATTTTTTTAATGGCCTTCCCTGCTTTTCAGTTTATGAATATTACATCTAGCTACCAAATAACTGATACCATTTGGGTTCAAAGAACAAATCCATGACTCTGCCCTGAAGAAGGCTGATCATATGTAATCAACAGCTTGTACTTAAAGGATATTACCAGTCCTTGCAGTACTATCCTTTGCACTGAGATCTAAGCCAAATAAATAAGTTTCTGTGCCACAGAACAATACAAACTGTATACATTATTGAACAGTGCACTGGCAATGATAACCAATTCCAGTCCAATTATATTCAGTAACAATTTATATAAATGTGTACTTTTTGACAATTTGTAGACTGTTCTAGGACAGGACTATAAATCTAGCCCGGAATAATGATTTGCAGCCTCTGGTTGGGGACTTCTAAATTTTAGCTTGTTATCAAGAAGAGACAAATCCGAGCAAAAATGGGACATCTATGTTTAGAATTTGATTCTCCAGTTTTCCACCTACCACTACCCAAATTCATTCTTCAAGACACAGTTCAAAAGTCAACTTCTCAGAAGCCCTCCATGTTAATTCCATCTTTAACCTCAGGGCTCTTGAGGTTAAAAGCTATGTGAATGAATCGGAGAAAGACAATTATCATATGATCTCCCTGATATGAGGAAGTGGAGATGCAACATGGGAGGTCTGGGGGGTAGGAAAAGAATAAATGAAACAAGATGGGATCGGGAGGGAGACAAACCATAAGAGACTCTTAATCTCACAAAACAAACTGAGGGTTGCTGGGGGGAGGGGGGAGGGAGAGGGTAGTTGGGTAATGGACATTGGGGAGGGTATGGGCTATGGTGAGTGCTGTGAAGTGTGTAAACCTGGCGATTCACAGACATGTACCCCTGGGGCTAATAATGCATTATATGTTAATAAAAACATTTAAAAAAAAAAGCTATGGGGGCTATGTGAAGGAATGAATGAGTGAATGAAAAGATGGAGAAGTGATTGAGGGTGATTAAAGGGAGCGTGCGCTGAGTCACTCTGGTTCTGCAGAAGATTCGGAAGTGAACGCTATAATGAAGCTCTGAAAAGATATCTGGCACATAATAAGTGCTTAAAAATGTTCACTGAATGAAAGAATTAATGAACAATTCTTCCTGTTCAACTGTTTACGTCTGGAAGATGTAATTTCTCAAATTATTTTCATTGTCAAAGTAGATACTGTTCCCTCATGCTATTATTTGCTTCCTCTAAACTATGATTCCCTGGTTCCTTGTAAGAAGTTTTTTGTATTTATACAGAATTGGAATTCTTTCTGGCCATACTAAGTGGTGCTTCTTTCCTTAGGCCCATTCATCACCCCTTCCCATCACCCCCCACCTACTCCCAGCAGAGCACAGAGGCTTTCAGAAATGCTTGGCCTTTGGAATAAAGTAGAACATGCAGAAATCCATCCAGTATATAACATGACATAAATTGAATCAAAGAAGAAACAGAAGCATGGGCCACTCATGAGATTTGGATAGTCTGACCATGCAATACTCAATTAAATTGTAGGCACTAATGGTAATGACTTTGCATAAATGATGACACAAATTTCTATTGGTTCCTTAGATAGAGAGAATGAGCTTGATGTGGGCATAAGTCATGGTGTGGAGCTTGGCCCACACGGTCTTCTTTCAGACCATCTGAGGGGGATGGAATTTATCACATATCACCTATGTGGGAACCTCATGTTCGTCCTCAGCCCGGGACTTTACCCTTGATTTGCCCACAGAAGCCTCATCGAACCAGCTCCTCTACCGACTAGCTGTGATTTTAAGTTCTGCCACTTCCCAATCCTGCCTCCACTTCCTTTTCTATTGAATGAGGATAATCAGAGCACACACACCTGACCACTGTCGTGAGGTTCTGAAGAGCTGATGCACGTAGCATAGCGCTTGGCACATAATAACGTGTCTATAAATGTTATCTAACATCATGATTATTGTTGTAATTCACAACCAAGCCTATCCCTATGATAGTTCTCTTACTATCTACTCATGACTCATTTGCCCAGTAATTATCCAATTTTTGTAATATTTTACATTTTTAAAAATATTATTGAGAATGAATGGTTTAAAATGTCCAAATGGCTTGCTATAAAAAGCACCACGTTCCCCTCTTGCTGGGTGCCGTGCCATGCCCAGGAGTGGGCCTGGGCCTCCGTGGTGCCATTCGCAGGAGGTGCAAGGCCCAGCTCAAACCACATTCTATATCTTCCTTAGAAGAAATCAGTAAGGGGCACCTGGGTGGCTCAGTCAGTTAAGTGTCTGCCTTCAGCTCAGGTTATGATCCCAGGGTCCTGGGATTGAGTTTGCATAGACTCCTTGCTCAGCGGGGAGTCTGCTTCACCCTCTCCCTCTGCTTGCCACTCCCCCTGCTCTGTCTCTCTCTCTCTCTGTCAAATAAATAAATAAATAATAATCTTTAAAGAAGAAGAAGAAGAGGAAATAGTAATCAGCAAACATGGGGACCCTTGAGGAGGAAGGGATACAAGGGAAAGGCAGCTGGATGTGTGTGTGTGGTGAGCAACTGTCCATGTCTGCCACTGAGGTCCAAAAAGCACTCCAGGTGAGGCTGGGAGGGAAAACGGAGCTGGGGGCACAGTGGAAGGAATCTCAGGGCTTCCTGCCAGCATCTGGCAAAGTCCATGTCTCTCCTCCAATCCACCCCCACTCCCAGCAGAGGCCAGTGGCTGAGTGTCGGGGGTGGGGGGGGGCGTGACTAACAAGTAGCTGTGGCTCCTCCTCTTATCTATAGAGCTTTGAAAGGATGGGCCCTCATTCTTTGGCCTCGTTGGCCTTGATTGGAAGGCCTTTAGCTCTCGTGCAGAGAAATGCATGGCCCAAGGATGGCTTGGGGGGATAAAACCTTTTATACAACATACATACATACATCCCGTTGTCGCCTGGGAGGATACAGCCTGCCGATATTCTGCTGTAATGGAAACGCACACTTACAATGATAGAGAGTCACACGTTCATGCAAATTATGGAAATCCGCATGAAATAGCTTGAATCCGTCAGAAATTACAACCGCACCAGTGTTCCCCATAAACACTGAGCTGGGAGAAGCCTCTTCTGAATTTCACTTCTGTGGTCTGGAGGCGGCCAGAGATATGGCAGTATGACTTTCAAGGTCTCTGGGGACCTTCAAACAAATGTGCTGTCTTATGAGACAGTCCCAGAATGCCAACTTCCTAAATAAATATTAAAATGTGTTTACTCTCTGTATCACTTAAGAGGTTGAGAATGGGGAGGGGGGAATATTCCAAACACATGCATGTTTTTATTTAACAACAGCTCAGCTGTTCAACACTATAGGGTCCAGTTGATGCTTGAACAATGCGGGGGGATCGGGGACCAACGCCACCCACCCCACAGCTGGATATCCACATGGAACTGACTTTCCCCAAACTTAACTACTAATAGCCTTCAGTTGACCGGAACATGAACAGTCAATTAACACATATTTCGGATGTTCTATGTATTACAGACCGCGTTCTCATAGTAAAGGAAGCCAGAGAAAAGGAAACGTTATTGAGAACATCATAAGGAAGAGAAAATACATCTACAGGGCTGTGCTGTATTTACTGAAGAAAATCCACGTATTAAGTGGACCCATGCAGTTTAAACTCATGTGGTTCAAAGGTCAACTCTATGAGGAAGACTGCCCCTAGACACTGTGTAGGTGTTCTCAGTAAGTCTACACAGCCTGCACACAGGCAGACTTCCATAAAGGATCTCCCTACTGTGCCCCAAAGGGATAAAACTCAGACGCCAACAATCCACGGTTAGTCATACCCTGGAGCTCACTTATTTGTATTCGCAGTGACGAGTCTTCACTCTCAGGCTTGAAGTAATTATTAGAAGGTGAGAAAACAGACATTACTTTGGGGAAGCTGGGACACGGCTTTAAATTCTAAGTTGCCACCAGATAGAATGACCCATAAAAATAACTTGGAAGGGTACTACCTGACAACCAGAGCACACACAATCCAACAGTTACCACCCGTGCCCTTCGTGCCTGTAGTTTAATTAAAGATTTAAACTGCTAAGAGACAAAAACCAAAAACATGTACACAATCTATCTGATTTTGCATAATTTCTCGTTAGTCGCGTAGCTGATTGTCGCCCTGATTTACATGGGATGTGTGCACATTTCCTGGCTCGTGGCAAAAAACCCACCTTCCCTGGGTACTAGGATTCCTCTTCTGCATGCTCGTGAAACCGTAAGGTTCCCAGTTGGGAGTCACAAGAAGCACATAGGACTGGACACAATTTCATATTTATTCACCAGGTTCATACAATTCGAGCTGCCTCGGGAACGTGAGCTTTCTGGTTGTTTCTGGGCATCTCGTTTTGGGTTCGTATCTAATATGGTGGGAGAGGACATCAGTTCTCATGCCCTTAAGGGTGAGATTGTACTAAAATTAACAGAGCGCCTATCACCCTCGTATACTCAGTGGTGACATTTCAACAGCAGCAAGGGCAGAGCAGGAAAAAAAAAAAAAAAAGGCAGCAAAATCACTTCCTGGACACCAACAGTTACATTTGCTGGTCCCTCCTGGGATAAACAAGGACTAAAATCTGTAAATTTTAAATAATGGATTAATACAACAATGAGAGGAGGAGAAGGAAAGCGATGTAAAAATGCTCAGACTTCTTGGGTTTGAGTCTTTCGTTTTGCTCTGAATGGGGATTTTTCAAAAACTATTTTGAACAGGAAAAAAAAATGTAGAGTTAAACGCTGGGCTGCCTCCTATATATGCAGGTTACAGAATTATATTAGAAGGTGACATACAGTCCCAAGGATGAAGGCAAAGGCAAACACATGCATGTGGGGGGTCGGGAGCATGCACACGGACGCACACATTCCTGCAGACCAACTGGGCAGTGATCACAATAAACACAGCTACGACAAATTAAAATCAGCCACAGCTAAGTCCCACACTGATGATTTTCTATGGAGATAAACAGGGTTAAAATGCAGTTCAGCCAACATTGACCTTTAAGCCCATTTTCATGGCCACAGCGTCTGTATTTCTCCTAAAAGTCTCATCTCGGCACCTGTTGCAAAGATGTGCTTAAATAGGATATTCATCTTCTAAAGTACATAACAGTTGGGTTTTTTTTTCTTTTTTGCCTTGGTATGCAAAAAAGAATAGAAAAATCATATTCTTATTCATTCCAAGTTGGAACAGAACCGCCTCTGCTTGTTGCCAACAGTTCTCCTTAGAGAGGGGCCACACGTTTTGAGGTTTCAGAGATCGGCGGTAGACTCCGCGTGGAGAAGGATCAGACACTCAAGCCCTCTGGCAACACACCGAGCGCCGAGCGCCTGTTTCTGCTAACACGGAGGTTTTGGTGGGGCTCACGGCGCAGGTGAATGGGAGGCAGCCGGACGTCGTGTGCTTGGCCACGTGACATGGCTTTGACACCTGGAGTCACAGCATCGCTCCTCCTATGTGCTCTCCTCTCCTGGTAGCTTCGAAACCATTACCGGAAATGACTGGAAGCTCCAAGAGAGCTCCAGCTGCATTTAGTGACGTTCTTACTCTTCGACTTGCAAAGCTCCCCGTGTCTTGGAGAGACACCTGACAAAGCAGGGTTCTGAGGCTCTGTGTGCCAGGCAGGATGGCATCAGGGAAGCCTCTTCCTCCCTCTATGGGGAGGAAGGAATAGGGAGAAGCAATAGTAAGAGGTCCCGCCAGTCACCAAGCCAGTCAAAAATGGAATCCACTTTTTTGGCGCACTTTCCTCCTTCATTATACAGACCCAGTGGCAAATCCTTTTCCTCCAGGAAAACCTCCTCAGGTGGGAAAGTGCTACCCAAAATGAACTCAGGGCAATGGTGGTTGCCGGGGGTAGGGGGGTAGGGAGGGGATCAAATCAACAAGCGGTGTACCTTAAATTTATTTTTATTTTTATTTTTTCTAAGATTTTATTTTTTTATTTGACAGAGATCACAAGGAGATCACAAGAGATCACAAGAGAAGCCTGCGGAGAGGCAGGCAGAGAGAGGGAGAGGAGGAAGCAGGCTCCCCACTGAGCAGAGAACCCGATGTGGGACTTGATCCCAGGACCCTGGGATCGTGACCTGAGCCGAAGACAAAGGCTGTAAACCACTGAGCCACCCAGGTGCCCCTGTGTACCTTAAATTTAAACAATGCTATGTGTCAATTATATCTTCATAAAAATGCTACATGGCATTTGATCTGATTCACTTTTAAAAAAGGTTTTATTTATTTATTTGACACAGAAAGAGAGAGCACAAGCAGGGGGAGCTAGAGAGGAGAGGGAGAAGCAGGCTCCCCACTGAAGAGGGAGGCCAATGCGGGGGCTCGATCCCAGGACCCCAAGATCTCGACCTGAGCCAAAAGCAGATGCTTAACTGACTGAGCCACCCAGGTGCCTCTCTAAAATTCATTTTGAATGAAGGGACAGTTAATGACAGGGCGGGGGACAGGGGAGAAGCCTTACGATCACACACCGACCTCGGAATAATATTTCTTTTAACCGAAAAGTCTGAAAACCGAAATGCCACCCGTTATATGTTCACATATGATCGCAACCCTCCTGAGAGCGGGTGGTGAGCCCTGCCTAGAACTCAGGTTTTCTGACTTTCCATTTCTTTTGTGATTGTTGGTCCAACATAATTGCTCCTACAAGCTGAGTCGGGGCTATGGGCTCGGGGCTATGGGCTCCAATGAATGCAGGCGAAGAAGCACACAAGCGTGTGTGTGCAAGTGTGTAGGAGCGGGCTGCACACACAGGCGTTCGGTCCTCTGGAACCACCCACACAGCTCATCTGGAGAATCACAGGAGGCTTTCCAGCCTTGCTGAGAGCCTGACTTGATTGACCGTCATACCTCCCTATTCGACCCAGGCTGCACCAGCAAACCTTTTCTATTTGATATCCGCATCAAGTGGACCCGCCAGCAGGCTGCCCAGTGGTCCTGGCACAGGGACACAGCAGTTCAAGCCCCACCACAAACTGGCTATTTCCTGGAGAATGAACTGGAGTTCTCCATGCTGTCCTTACCCACCCTCCCCGTCAGAATGCTGGTTAGAGGAATGTCCAGGGAAGCCTCTGGAGGAAGTCCCTGGGCATGGCTTTGTGAAAGAGAATCAGCTGGAATCTCTGAATGGATCGGGGGTCAAGGCGAGGAGGAGAAGAGAGATGTGTTCTAGGGGGTGATGGCAGTGTGGGTGCTCCAGGGCTCTCTCAAGGAGCCATTCAGAACCTTCCAGAAGATTCAGAGCAGCTCCAGGCTGGCTGGAAGCAAGCCACCCGTGGTGCTGCATCTCCTCTGAGGACCTTCCAGAACCACGTGGTCTGGGTTCGTGGCTCTCTGCTTCACTGTGCACCCAGGGCCTTCCATGAACATGGATTTCAGAAGCCTTTGCAGACTCTTATAACATGCCCATTACATATGAAAGTAATCAACCAAAAAGCAGAACAATATCCTCGCTATTGTCTTTCTTCTGTCTAAAATGCTATAGCAGCGCCTGGTGGCTCTGTTGGTTATACGTCCGCCTCCTGATCTCAGCTCAGATCTTGATCTCAGGGTTGTGAGTTCAAGCCCCATAGCTGGGCCTCATGCTGGACACGGGGCCTACTTAATAAATAAATAAATAAATAAATAAATAAATAAGGGCGCCTGGATGGCTCAGCCAGTTAAGGGTATGCCTTCAGCTCTGGTCAGGATCCCCAGGGATCGAGCCCCGCATCGGGTTCCCCGGTCTGCGGGGAGCCTACTTCTCCCTCTCTCTCTGTCGCTCCCCTGCTTGTGCTCTCCCTCTCTAAAAAGCCCTAGATCTCTTAATTCTTTCATATTTTAAAGTGCACAGATGCTTGATTTCAGGGTTCCATGGACCAGGGCAAAAACAAACATCCTCGAGTACTTTCTGTCTTAGGATCCCTGAGTACCCGCAAACTTCACGTTCAGGAAAGAGGAGACCCTGCTTCACTTTCCTGTGCCAAACTGTTGACCAAAAGTGACCCATCGAGCGCTTGCATTCCTCACTCAAGTGGATTTGTTCAAAACCCCTGTTTTTGTACAGCAGCATTTTCACTGTGTTTGCCCCTTAACTTACAATCTAAAAATGCCCCAAATACATTACCCTGGAACAGCAAGTCTGGTTATAGGGCCTGCTCACCCAGTAGTAAACCACAGAGAAGCAGAACCCACACCCCTTCGCGGCTGCAGAGTCACCATGCCATCTTAATCATCCTCCAGATTTTTCTTTTGCCTTCCCAACAGCAGACTTCACATGCTTTTATAAAACCTTTCCATTGTCAAATGGGTCCCGAAAGCTTGAGCACAGGCAATTCTCTTGTAAATACCAAGAGTTTCTTACTAGCTTTACTTCTGGGTTCTCACGCCATCTATCCCACTCGAGTTACTCACTTCTCAAAGTTTAGGAATGAAAAGTCATGCGGGAGCAGGTGGCGGGAACGGAGACCCCTTGAAACGAGGCTCGGTCCCTGGTCCCTCCCGTGCCCATCCCAGGCTCCCCGCCTCGACCACAAACACGGCGGTGTGTCAAGGGTGGTGGCCTGTGTTCCAGAGCCTGTTTGCTGGGCAGCAAGGGTCCGGTGCTCCGGAATGAAGGGAGAGCGCTCCCCATCTCGGCAGGATGACATTACTGGGAGATCTGAGAGCTAGCCTCGGGGCACACAGACCGTGTTAACCGCGGTCTGCCGCCAGCATATGGGGAGAGGCAGGCGGGAGCAGATCCCAAGGGAAGACTCCATGGCATATTTGCCCACAACACTGCTCCAGTGGCGTAGCTCGGAGAGAGCGAGAGACAAGGCTTCCATCCACTATCTCACTCTGGAAGGAGGATCATTCTGGGGGAAATCTGCAAATCATGTGAGGACAGAAGGCAACACTGCTTTCAAGTCATGAGTACTGAGCCGTTTGGGGGAAAGGAAGCAGATTCTGTCATTCATTCTGACAGGCTTTCTTAACAGGAAAGGAGGAGGGTGGAGAGTGGGGGGGTAGGGGTGGGGGGCAGGCGGGCTGGGCGGGAGGCCTCACGAGAGGACAGAAGGGTGAAGCCAGCCAGGCAAATGAGAATGAGAAATCGCAATTATGGACCTTATGGAAAAGCTGCTGGTAAGCCACCGTGGCCAAAGGAAAATGTTGATTGGACCAGTTTTCGGAGGGAAACAGACAGCCCTTCTGCAAGCAGAAGGATGACAAATCTCTAGGAGGAGGCTGTGTTGTTCATGTGTGAAATGGTCTCAGCCAAAGAGTAAAAGCGCCAAGCCATGTATGTAAGCAGGAGCCACCTGGCCTGTGTGTGGTGGTGGGAGCAGTGTGTGTGTGTGTGTGTGTGTGTGTGTGCGCGCGTGCGCGCATGTGGGATGGCAAGACTTTGGCGACAAAGCCACTAGCTGAAAACTCCAGACCATTAAACAAAATGGGTCTTCACCTGGACCCCCCTCTTTCCCTTCTTTCTCCTTTTATTGTTTCTGGCTCCCTTCTCCCCCAACCCAGCGTCCTCCTGCTGCCTTAACCCTCCCATTTCTATATGTATCATCTCAGGAAACAAGAAGATTAAAAAAAAAAAAAAAACAACTGAGAGTAAAAAACCCAACACGAGGCAGGATTCCGATGAAGCGAGCAGAAATAATCTGCCAGCAAAGGACAAAGTCAGAACAAGCCTCTCTACAACCCCATCTAAAGCCTCCCTCCCCCCAGAGTGGATGCTCACGGGCTGCCTGGGGGTCCTGGGAGGTGGATGGAGGCAGGAGGACTATCGGGGATTTTTGTGGATGTGTGTGGTCTAGGTCCAGAGCTGGAGCTCCATGGCCTCTGATGGACGTGGATATGATCAACAGTCCTCATTAGGGTTTCTCCACCTCGGTGTTACTGACATTTTGTACTGGCTAATTCTCTCCTGTGTCTGTTTGGGGAGGGAGGGGGCATCCTGTGCAAGACGGATGTCCTGGGGGATGAAATTGGAACAACCGAGATAAGCTGTACGGAGGGTTAGCTCATTCCAAGTGAAAACTACTCTCTTGTTCCTTGCATGAAGGTTAAACACACACACTGAAAGACACACTCTCACACATCTGATATGATTACAAAGACTCTAAGAAAAGATCGTCCCCCTTTCTGATTTTTTTCATACTTCCTTCTACCTGATTTGTTGTGAATACGTCTCAAGCCTGAGCACAGCATCAAGGGCTCCGTTTTTAAAGTGACCTTAGCTGCCTGCAGCGTTAGGAGCATTAAAGCTCTCGAAGCCTGGACGGGAACATTCAGGCAGGATCCAATTCCCATTCTCTCATTCAGCTTCTGCAAAATAATGTTGCATACATATGCATGCCTTATAATCGGGCTCTGCTAACTGTCTGCACCCAAAAGAGAAAGCAGACGCATGAAGACGATTGAAAATGTATTCCGCGGGGCTCTGAGGTTGTTTTGAAAGACTCTTGATTCCTCACAGATTTTCAGTGACTAGAGGGATGGGGCTGTGGGAGGCGAGGCTTGCACTCTGAATTATTTAGCTGACTCAAACGAACAGATTTCACATTGCTCAATGTACCTGATATTGACTTTGCTGTTTATGGATTGGGTCTACTTTTATGTGTAAAGTATGGTCCTTAGGGCATGAAAGCATAAACAAGGCACGGCCCCGTTTTCTCTGGTACACTGGGACAACCAATAAATAGCTAATATTTCTTAAGTGGGTACGTGCTGTTGTAAGAGCTCCACATTCATTCAGCCCTCACCAGTCTGTGCGCCAGCTTTTATTAAACCAAGTTTGCAAAGAAGGAAACCAGATGGAGAGGTTAAGTGCTTAGCTCGAGTACAGTGCTAGTAGATGGCGGGGGTGGGGGGGTGTTTGGAGGGAGGATTTGAACCCAGGCAGGCTCACTCCAGCGTGTGCATGTCTAACTATCTAACAGGCATGCTGAGCTGCCCTTTTCTGCTCAAATAGTTACACAGCTAACTACACTAACAGGCAAGTGGTGCTAAGTGTTATAAATAGCAAAGAAGTACAAAAAATAAAAGGGATCTGGGAACCCAAAGGAGGGACAGGCGAGATGGCCTGGTGGCTAGATGGGCTTGTCAAGGAGACAGATGTGAGTGGGGTGCTGAAGCAGGGGGAGGAGTTTGACGGGCTGGGTCAGAATGAGGGGCACATGGATGTGAATGTGCGGGGAATCTTGGAATTACGATGGGAGTTAGGCTAGGCTGGAAGGTCGGCTGTGCCTACCGATGGCGGGAATAGGGGGGATAGGGAAGAAAGGCTGGGGAAGACAGAGGTCACCTTGGCTACCAGTCACTGCACCTGCTCCCTTCTCGCCGTGTGCGGAGAGCTCAGGGGTTTCTGATGAGGGCACATCTGGTCTGCAGCTCTGGTGTGACTCCTTTCCTAAGAACCCTAGATTTAAACTCTGCCCTACTATTTCTTCCCCATAAGAGACATCCCATCATTTAAACTCCTTTTTCTCCACGGACGGAGGAGACCCCATGTTTTTCATAGGCACCGCCAAATGCGCAAAGAAAGACAGCAGGTGCTCAAGAGATGCCGAGAGCCCTTTTAGCAGAAAAAAACAACAGCATCAGAATTTCTCTTATAATAACAGGACCCGGGTTTCTACAGTTTTAGTCCCATGTGATCCACATGAGAACCTCAAGCAGGCATTACCATCTCCCTCTTGACAAATGGAGAAACAAAGGCAGGGATAGCTAAGTGCTTCCTCCCCCAAGATCACAACTATGACACGGTGTACCAACGGGGGTGCACACCGAGGTCTCGGATTCCCCTTGGAAACTCACTGTACCAGATCACATTTTTAGTCCATGTGCCCAAGAGGTTTGCCGCTCAGGCAAGATCACAGTGAGTTTCAGAAGTAAAGCAACCAGATTCGCCTGGAATGACACTATTATTGTGATGAATTAAATGCTGAACGGGATGGGAGTTAAATGTTGGAAGGAAAAAATTCCTCAAGCTCACTGGTGAGTGGCTTGGACCCACAGTCCCCGTGTTCCTCAGGCTGGTGTTGGAGGGAAGTGGTCGGATCAGGGGTGAAGGGGGACATCTGCCCACCAGTCCATTTCAAAAGGTGAGCCCCCAAGTCCCCCATGCTTCTGCTTTCAACTTCCAGATCACAGCAGCTATGGAAATAAAGCCATACAGTTCATTCAACAACGATCAAAAAGGAGGAGGGGAGGAGGGAAGGAAGGATAGAACAAAACAGGAAGAGACCATGAGTTATTGATAGCCCAGCCTGTGGTCTGCAAAGCTGACAGTTATTATGCGTAATTAGCACAAAGCAAGGTTCTGTATACACACTATCTCCAGACATGTTTTTGAAACAAGGGCTTTGCCTTTTACCACCAATAATTTGTCTTGTTGTATGTTGTTACTTACACAGATGTTCCATAATTTTTTGCATATGGCTCAGCCAAAGAAAGCTTTTTCCCCTTCCATTTTTGGGAAAGATGCAACTGCCTGTGTGAGGGAGAGGAGAATGTCTCGTTTTTACATCATTTCTATGGTGATGATGGGCCGGGGGTGGCTGGGGTGAGCGCGCGTCCGTGTGTGCGCGTGTGCGTGTGCGCGTAGTAACAAGATTCTCCACCCAATCCTGCAACTGCATTTTATCCCACTCTCTTTCCCTATGGGATGTGGGAGCACTCTGTACCTCCAAGGTTCATGGCATTTGCTGGGATAACACATTATCAAAAGCGTCTCTCCAAAGGGCCTGAATATTTACAGAAAGAAAAAGAGGCGGGAGAGATGTGAATATATGAAGAATGTTTCTCTTTCTTGGCAGTCTTTACAACTGAGCGCAGCAGAGCCTCCGTGTTCTTCTGACACCCTCGGCACAGTCCAGAATGCACATATACGGTATCAGAGGACGGCTCTGCCTGGCGCTTTCTCAGGAAGGAGGGTCTGTCTGTGCGGATGTGGTTTATTTCCAGGGGGTAGGGGTGGCGGTGCAGATATTAGACGGTGGGGTAGGTGAAATCCAAGCATACTGGGGTTTTTACAATAGAGAAAGCCAACAGGCTGAAGGGATGGCAGGGGTGCAGGGGGCGAGTGCAGATTAAAAAAATATACATCTCTTTTATTGCGCTACCACCAATTGAGAGAACATTCTGTTGGGGGGATGTCTGCCAATGACTTCTAATTCAGTTTGTTCCACCCGTTTTATTTTTAAACCTAAGTGCAGATTTTATTCCTGGAATGTTATAGAATTGGTGTGGGCAGAAATGGGCAAATTTACTTCAGAGGTGTTTTATAACAACTTGGAAAAGACCCTCTAAAATTCTCCAAGTACATTTCAGGGGTGAATTTCACTTCCTTTCCCTTCTTCAGAAAGCTACTTTGGTTATTTTTTTTAAATTGCATTTTACAAAGCAAAATATTATCATTTTGAAAGCATTTCAAAACAATGGTACCATGTATTAGGTATTTACTATAAGCTCGGCAGTCTGGAAACAGTCTGCATACTCTCTCTCCTTGAATCCTCACAACTACCTTATTATGCCCATGTATGGGTGAGAAACCAAGGTGGGGAGGCATGCCAGAAATGAGTTCAAATCCAAGTGCTGACAATACCAAAGTCCTTCTTAGCCACAATACAATTGTGTTTCCATGTATCAATGTCTGACAATACATGCTACTATCTCTTATTCTAACAGGACGGTGGCAAAAGCAGATTCCTTAGCCTGCTTTTCCGATGAGAGACCCTGATGCAGTCAAAGGAGGCTTTCAAAATCTGTCCAGTCTCTGGGCAGGAGTTTTAGGTGTGGGCGTGGTAGTATCAAGAGAGTGGCGGAATTGGTGAGCATATATAGTTATTTTGAAATGCCATGGTACCAGAACCAAAAATTGCTTATCCTACCTTGGCAACATTAAAGACTGATAGACTGTCCCTCCCAATCCGTACCCCCACCGTCCTCCAAAAGTATTTACTTCAAAAATCGATTTCCTCTGTCACTATTTATTGCTGCATTTTGCTTAGTGGTTCTGAGAAACCGCATGGAAAATCACAATGTTACACTTGTTAAATTGACCCTGCAGGCTTTACCACTAGTACATGCATCATCCCAAGAGGTAAAAAGGCAAGTCTGCCAGGCTCATGCTGAGAATATCATCATGAAACCAACAAGGATATGCAAATCTGTCTGTTCTATAGCTCATTTGCATAGTTTTTCATTGGTTTTGTAGAACCTCTATACTAAATGTCAATTTCCTTTTCTTTCCTAAAGCTTATTAGCTGTGTGTGATGTTTACAGCTTGAAGACCAAACAGATTTAATAGGTAAAACATTTAAACGATATAATTAAAAAGCATGTGAGGAAGGGGGGGAAAAGAGAGGCTCTGATGTAAATCAAATGCCTAGATATACTTGTGCTGTTAAAATATGCTTTCCAAGTTTGGAAGATGCAAAGGCTCTGTGCATGTCTGTGCACGCATAAGCACCACCACAAAATTTGCTTAACCTATTTTTTTTTCTGCAACAATCTAGAAAAAGCAGAGAGATGTGCTTACAAACTACCAAGGGCTTGAACCTAGTTGCTGAGTACACATTTTACTCACAACGAAATCTGAATGGAAGTCTGCCAACGTCTGGGCCGACGTTCAAACATTCTGAGTTTCTATGTATTCCAATCTCTCAAAACTCATGTTTTAAAACTCTTTTGATATTTTCTGAGGCACTACAGAGCTACATCCTCACCTCTCAGTTCAGAGCAACGTGTAGCAATTCTCTTCTGCTCTCGAGATGTGCAAAGGCCTTTCACTGTGCAGCATTTAAGTTCATCTACAGCATCAATAAGAGACACGTGATGGCTTTTGAGCCAAATTGTTTTTCTTTGTGCATCAGATTTAGGAACTGGGTGAAAAGGCAGGTTTGGAGAAATCTTGGAAACAAGTACAAATATTGAAAAAATAATTACGTAAACGGGAGGCAATATCTTATTTTCTTTTTGCATTTCACGTGGCAGCTGAATACAATACTTACTGCTGTTAGTCATTGTTCAACAGCTCTGCCAAAAGGCAATTGGTGATCCACACCTTTGGAATACTTCTTTACTGGCATATTTAATACAATTAGCTGACACCCTCGATTTCACATGGACTGCAGGAGAAACAGCTGCTCAAAATCCAATTAAATGTGATAGTTGGCTTTAATAAAGGGAGAAGAGGAAAACCAAGTGCTCTTAGTAAGAGATCTTGGAGGTGGGTAAGTAACAGCGACCTGTCACTACAAACAAGAGAGATGTCTTTCCAGGTTAGGCATCTTCTTGCCATATGGAGTCCAGGTAAGGCTGCCATAAAACACAACTGGCAAGTTTTAATACCTTTGGGGCTACAGGCACATTTATGTCTTGATGGAATTCAGCTGTGCAGCTCCTTACTGTCAAACACAATCCATCCTGTTTTAAGTTCTTTCTTCTGTCTAATGTGATGGGCAGCAGGATGAAACAGGTTGCATAAAACAGCATGGAAGAAGGAGTGTGGGTGGCTCAGTGGGTTAAGCCTCTGCCTTCAGCTCAGGTCATGATCCAGGGGTCCAGGGATCGAGTCCTTCATCAGGCTCCCTGCTCAGTGGGGAGTCTGCTTCTCCCTCTGACACCCTCCCCCGCCCCCTGCCGCCCATGCTTGGTTGGGCATGCGTGCTTTCTCTCTCTCTCTCTCTCTCTCAAAAATAAGTAAATAAATAAATAAATCTTAAAAAATAAAAAAGGCATGGAAGAGAATGAAAATAAGAAAAGTCCCAAAGTAAAGGCAGAAATGGTAATGCTCCAGCCACAGTCTACAGACCTAGGTCTTGACAGCTCCCCGATTAATATTTCCAAAGCTCAGGCAAACCACAGATCGGCACTATACCTCTTTTTCCTCATCTGCTACACGAGGGTCACCACACATCCTCTAACCTCAGAGAAGTTTTGCAAAATGGAGAGGTTTCTGAACAGTGCTGTGAACATGGGTGCCAAGCTATTATCTCATAATTCAATGTGCCCAAATCAGATGGAAACAAGTGAAACCCCAAATTAATTTGATACCATATGCTATGGGTTGCATTTTCCAAAAGCCTTTGAAAATTGGCATTTGTAATATTTGTGGGTTCATCCCTTTCCGTGTACAGAAACATGTGCACACATCAAAACAGACCCAGTTAAATCTTAATTATCCCGTGGGGGATTATCCAAGATTTTTACTGTTTCTCCCTTTTCCTGTTGCCCATTTTTTAGATTCTCTGGCAATTCCCCCATGATTAAGGAAAAGCATGCAAATCAATCAGTCCCTTTCCTTATTCATTATCATTTCAACTATCTGTGTAGCCTTACCCTCCACGGTCGGGCATAAGTGAGTCGTGCTGTTTGTACTCCCAGCTAGACGTAAACATGTATCTGTATTACCAGGAAATGAAGTAGTGACCTAAATTAACTTAATCCCTTTTCACCTTCTAAAACTCTGCTGTCTATGGTCCTACCCCTAAACACACCCAACCTCGTCTAAAACTTTGCTTACTGAATGGATACTTTGCTAAGATTCATCTCTTTGGTAGTTTTGGATCTATGTACCTGCCTTTTGATATTGAGAATAAGAAACACATTTTAACCTTTCTTTGATGACTCTGTGTTCCGCAAAATAACCATCGATTTGTTAGGGAGTTATACGACACGGCACACTTTTCTATCTGCTTTTGAATATTTTTCTCATCACCTCCACCTTATTTTTTCACCCAACAAATCAACTATCTGTGGATCATCTCCTATATGTGAGGCACTAGGCTGCTGGGAGGTACAGACTGAATGAGGAAAACAGGCATGGTCCCTACTTTCAGAGAGCTTACATTCTAGTTGGGGGAGAAAATATGTAAATGACACAATCACACAAATAAATAAACTTATATGTGAAAACGGCTCACAAAGAAAAGTATAAGGTGATTGGGAACATCTGAAAGTGGTGTACGAAGGTCAGGGAAGTGGGGCTCCTAGAGAGAGGTGTGGGACTTAAAGTGTGGCAGTGGAGATGGGGAGAAGTGGGCAGATTCTTTTTTTTTTTTTTTTTTTTTTAAGATTTTATTTATTTATTTGACAGACAGAGATCACAAGTAGGTAAAGAGGCAGGCAGAGAGAGAGAGAGGAGGAAGCAGGCTCCCTGCTGAGCAGAGAGTCTGATGCGGGACTTGATCCCAGGACCCCGGGATCATGACCTGAGCCGATGGCAGAGGCTTTAAACCACTGAGCCACCCAGGCGCCCAAGTGGGCAGATTCTAAAGATATTTAAGAGGTGGGATCAGTAGGACTTGGTGACAGAGGTACAGGAAGAGATTGAGGGACACTTTGAGGGTGACTTTTTAGGTATTTGTCCTGGGAAAGTAGACGATGCGAGTGGCTGAGCTGGAGAATAGGAGCAAGAAGAGATTTGGGGTGGGTGGGTGGGTAGGGTTCATATTTTGGCCTTGGACATGTTCAGTAAAGGTGCCTTTATGATATAAAAATAGAGTAGGCAGTTGGATATACAGGTTCAAGTTTGTGAAGAAATCTGGCCTGGAGGTAAAGATGTAGAAGTCTGTGTCCACCGGGAAGCCAGGAGTTGGGATGAGATCATCTGGGATAGAAACATAACTGGAGGAGAGAAGTAGAACAAGGGCTAAGCCACAAGCAACACCATCATGTAGGCGTGGAGAGCATACAGAGGAGGAAGACAGAAAACCCCATGAGGAAGAATGGGCCAGAAAGGTAGGATGGAAATCAGAAGGGTGTTAAGAAACCAAGGGAAGAAGGTGTTCTTGAAAGGAGGGAATGAGCAGCCCTGGCAATGTTACTGAGAAGTCAAGTAAGATGAGAACCAATGACATGGAAATCAAAGATGACCTCAGTGGGAGACAGGAGTGTGGACTTGAGTGGGTAAAGACCAAGCTGGAGCCCATGGAGGACAGACTGTGGATCGTCTTCCAACGGGGCAGTAGTGTAGGTGCCGGTGACAGGCTGTAAGGCTCACGTTCTGGCTCCCCCATTTAGCTATGAGACTGAAAGCTGATCCCGAATTTCCCTAGAGCTCAATTTTCTCGCCGTACACTGAGGGAAAGAATGCCTACCTATTGGGTTGTTGGGAGACTTAATAAAAAACAAATCACTTAGCGCAGTGCCTGACACATATTAGTTGCTTAGCACATGCTAGTCTTTTATTCTTGTCGACACTCTCTTAACCAATTAAATTTAGCTATGGAGGCTCTGCCTGTCAGGCATTGTATCAGACTCGGGGACAGAATGATCAACAACAACAAAAACGAATTATCTATCCTCGTGGAAATAAACATGCAAAAAGTTTCCCAAGGAGGGGCGCCTGGGTGGCTCAGTGGGTTAAGCCTCTGCTTTCGGCTCGGGTCATGATCCCAGGGTCCTGGGATTGAGCCCCGCATCGGGCTCTCTGCTCCACGGAGAGCCTGCTTCCTCCTCTCTCTCCCTGCCTGCCTCTCTTGCCTACTTGTAACCTCTGTCTGTCAAATAAATGGATAAAATCTTAAAAAAAAAAAAAGTTTCCCAAGGAAATATTTTCCGCGCAGTGCTGATACACACTAAGGAGAAGGATAAACAGAAAAGGGGGCTAGGACAGGATCTAGAATACAATTTTTAAAAGTCTGTCAAGAGAGGCTTCATAGAGACAGTGACATTTGAGCAAAAGCCTTGAGGAAATGAAGAAAGCAATGTGGTGACTTCAGGAAGGGTGTTTCAGGTTGAAGGAACAGAAGGCACAAAGGTCCTGGGGCTGGCCCCTGCCTGGCATGGTAGAGAAAGAGCATGGAGATGAGGGCTGGTGTGGCTGGGGCCAGGGCTAGCTCCATGCGGGGAGGGAGCAGGAAATGAAGGTATAGGGGGAGTGACTATGATACACGCTTTAGGTCATGATAAAGTCTGTGGTTCTTATTCTGAAAGAATGGTGAGGCCAAGGGTGGGTTTCAATCAGAGAGTGACCAGACCTGAAATCTGTTTTCACATGTCCATTCCAGAGGATATATTTTATGGTGGCAAAAGTGGAAGTAGAGAGACCAGTGAGGAGGCTACTGGAATGCTCCAGCGAGAGGTGATGGTGGTTTGGACCCAGGGGGTTGTGTAAGAGAGAAAGAGAGGAGTCAAGGACAGCATCAAAGCCTTTGCTGGGAGCAACTGGAAGAAGGGAGCTGAGCCATTTCCTGATATGGGAAGAGAGAGGGAGGAGCAGGTGAGGGAGAAGGTCAAGAACTCATCCAAATGGGGTCGCAGTGTTAAGAGATCAACAAGAAAGCAAAGGAGGTGTGAGAACTGAGCACGGGGGCTGCCGAATATTGAGACTCCATATACTACTCTCATTGTTGGGCTTGTTGACAGGTGTCGTGGCTACTGGTGGGAGTCTGAGCAGTCCCGCCCCCATGGAAATCATGGGCCGTGGCCAAGTTACATCAAATAGCACGTCCAAATGTGACAGTGGTATACACGGGAGGGCTGCCCGGCACAGGTGCATGGCAGATGTCAGAGCTCATCATGTGATGCTCGTGCCCCTGGCACGTGTCATGCCCCCAGCTGGTGGCAGACAGCAAGCCAGCTGGGCCACCGGAAGCAGAGGCCAGAGGTGGCTGGTCACCAAAGGAACGATTCACGACCTCATTCACTACTCTTCTGGCAAACACCCACAGCACTGATGAGACTCTGGGATATTTTCGTTGACGACTTTTTAACAAGACACACACATAATCGGAACTCCTTGTGTTTCTTCCTGTTCTTACCATGGTTTAATTAACTTATAAAGTATCAGTATTTCTTTTTGCTCTAGCCCATATGTGATGTTTTCCGTTCATCTCTTCTGAAATGGGTGAGTTGGCTCAGAATGGAGTAGAATTTGGCCATCACCAAGGAAGCTGGGTGGCAGAGAGTCTAAGAGGAGCTTCCTGCGTTTGGAAATGCAAATCCCCACAGAGCCTTGTCCCCCAGCAGGTACCACACTCACTCTGGCCCTGCTGCTAAGGGAGCTCAAGGAGCAGCAGTGTGCTAGCGGGAGAGGTGGGGACTGTGGTCAAGGCCTCCTTAGAGGTCATACTTAGAGGGCCTAAAATGTCTGCCATCTGCAGGGCAAAGAAAGAAAACCATGGATGATGCTAAAGGGCCTTGAGCCAAATTAAAAAAGTTCTTTTAGGGGCACCTGGGTGGCTCAGTGAGTTAAGTGTCTGACTCTTGGGGCACCTGTGTGGTTTAGTAGTTAAGTGTCTGCCTTCGGCTCAGGTTATGATCCTAGAGTTCTGGGATGGTTCTGCTCAGCAGGGAGACTTGCTTCTCCTTCTCCCTCTACCTGCTATTCTGCCTGCTTGTTCTTTCTCTCTCTCTCTCTGTCAAATAAATAAATCAATAAATCAATAAATCTTTAAAAAGGGGGGGGTTCTGACTCTTCATCTCAGCTCAGGTCTTGATCTCAGGGTTGAGTTCAAGTCCCACATTGGACTCCACACTGGATATGGAGCCTACTTAAAAAAAATTCTTCTTTATTTGTTCTCCCTTTTTTCAGAACCCTGATACTTAGCATAACATGGCAAGTGCTCTTGGGTCAACGTTTCAAAGTCATAAAGAGAAAGGTAAAGGAGATGTTCAATCTCTCTCCCTTGTAGTTGAAATGAGTTAGGTATTTAGAAATGAGGAGCCTAGTCATCTTGACAGGTTAACTGAAGAAAGCCAAGGCATTTTCCCTCTGGAGACGCCCATACTCGGAGCATATATGATTATAGGACTAGTTGACTTACTTCATATATTGTCTGTTTTATCTAAGACTGATTTATACTTTAAAACCCAGCAAGGAGGATGCCAAAAAATATTTATGAAATAGATAAATTTCACTTCCTATATACTTCAAATAAATACCAAGTGTGGCTAGTTTTCTCTTTAAGAGGTAGTAACAGTGGTCATAAGTGTTTTGTTTTTCAAGGCACTTTATAGTTTTCCTTAATAAACTGTTTACTAAAAATCTCATCGAAACCAATGCTTTCCCATTGGAAGTGTTTTAGCTTGAATCCAGAAGGATGGTATTTAGCAAAACCATCTTCTTGAGCACTGGTAACACTATGAAAAGACTAGAGCCTCCCAGAATCCCTGCCCACCCCACCCCAAGAACAACAATGCTAAATAACAAAACAAATTAGGATCATGAGCCAAAAACCCATGGAGGACACGAAAATAAAACTGTGGGGCTGAGTAGCCTATAAACCTGAAAATATTAATGGGTGTGGCCAAACCATCTACAGCTGTAGAGCTCAGTGGCAGTGAGAACTGGGCAGGAAAAAACTGGAGGAAGGGCAGTGAGCATCCACAAGCTTTCAAACAAGAAGCCCCAAATCTCCAAAGGTCCTCATTGGGAGGTAAGCTGGTTGGTGACTTATTTTGTGGTCAGCAGCATAACTGGCATGGAGTCCTGCAGAATCCAGTTTGTGGGGTGAGTGCAAGAGATTGCAGAAGGTTCTACAAGTACCTGAAGTGGTATGGAACTGATTAACTCTCAAGAACAATAAAACAAAGCTTCCTTCCATGACTCAACTTCAATGAGGAGAAACTTTTGAGGGTAGAATCCACCTTGAACTTTACAATAATAACAAGGTCCAAGAAAAGGGAGGGGCAAAGAGAAGCCAAGGGAGCAGAGGAGACAGAGCTAAGAATGTATGGATCTTATTTTGTCATTTCATGAGAACAACAGAAGAGGGAGCTCTAGAGCTGATAATCTTATCAGGCCCATCCCTTGCCCCTCTTCAGGAAAATTCATTTCACTTAAAAATGAGTACCAAATAGGATTGTGGTCAAATCCAATGCACAGTGATTATGAGAGGAAAAAAAAAGAAAGAAAGAAAGAAATGGAATAAAGATCAGAATAACATTCTTACCACAGAGACATGCCCCCAAACAGATGAAAATTTCACATTCATACTTCAAAAGAACTAAAAGGAACTTGAGAAAACAAAAGAAGATACAAAGAGAACACAAATCTAATTTAAAAAAAAAACCATCAGAAATGAAGTGATTGGAGAAATCTTTGGATAGGAAGGAAACAGAACTAAGATACTAAGGAAGTATCTGAAGTAAAAAAAAAAAGTAGAAATAAATATTAAATAAGAAGAAACACACACAGAATACACATAACAGAGAATGCCTGATAAGTATTGGAACATGGAAAGAAAAAGAGTTTGGGACATCAAAAAGAAATGAAGAAAGCGATAGAAAGGATTCAAAAGAAAGCCTCTGAGAGAGAAGACAAGTAAAGAAAATCCATTTCAATAAGACTCTTCAAAAAAGCAAAGCAAAGCAACAAAACAGTAACTCAAGGGGCACGTGGGTGACTCAGTGGGTTAAAGCCTCTGCCTTCGGCTCAGGTCATGATCCCAGGGTCCTGGGATCAAGCCCCACATTGGGCTCTCTGCTCCACAGGAAGCCTGCTTTCCCCCCTCTCTCTGCCTGCCTCTCTGCTTACTTGTGATCTCTGTCTGTCAAATAAATAAATAAAATCTTTAAAAAATATATTTTAAAAAATTGTAACTCAAGAGCATTTTCCAGAAGTAGAAAAAGATCGGAAACTATGTATTTAAAGGACACAACATGACCTAGAAAAATGATTAAAAAAAAAAAATCCTTTGGATAATCCAGGCAAAATGACCAAGTCACTTACCTCTAAGGGACAGAAAGTCAGAGAGCCAACAGACTTTTCAAGAGCCAGACTTCATGGTAGAAGTCAAAAGGGTGACACTCAGGAAAGGCTATGAAGCCAGGGATTTTATATCCAGCTGAAATGACCTCCAACTCAACAATAATTTGTTATGAATCCATACAGACCCAGGGAGGGAATATTATTCTAAAAGCCCTTCCGTAAATAATCCACTAGGGAGGAGAGGCAGGCCACCAGAGTGGCTGGCAGGGCACCGATGTTAAGGATGGGGGAACATTAAGCCCATGATCAGCTGTGGGTCTATTCCTCAAAGATGACCAAGGGAGACATGACTGATATATATATATATATATATATATATATATATATATATATAAAATACATTATAGGCTACAGTTATCTACCCTGACGATGCAGTCAGTACAATGATAAAAAACAAATAAACAAACAAACAAAAACCAAAAAGCAATATGGCAGAGCATGCGCAAGAGAGGAATAAACTCACTGATTCAGATCTAAGGGTGAGTAAACAGTATTACTTCAAATCAGACCACGGGGAGAGGAGGGAAGAGGGAAGAAAGGGTTACTAGAAATTTCGGTACAACTCATAGTAGGGAAGCAAAAGATAAGATCTAAAAAAAAAAGTGGGAGTCATTAAGGGTATTACATAGAGGAACAGTTAAATATAATCATTGCATCATAAAATATAAAAACTTACCTAAATAATATCATTGCTTAGAATGAAAAATGAAACATATATAGAGAAATGATTATGTATAGAGAAAGGAGAAAACAGAGTGAAGGGGGCAGGAACATAAGACAGACTGCAGTGACTTCAACTCATTTTGTAGGTTTGATTTTCAGGAAAACGTAAACATTTCCTCACAGTTACTAAACAAAAATAATTTTCTCAATGCCTCCTTTAAAAATCTCAAATAAAATAAGATCAGTGGATGTCAATGTCTATCCAGGTATAAACAGACCCAGAGGTGCTAATCCAAGTGACCCTGACAGGTTATAAGGGGACTGCAGACATCCTGTTCTGGAATAAAAGCTAAAAGAAAATGAAGCAAAAAAAGTTAAAAGTCTTCAGTGAGCATATTGCTGGGGGTGTCACCAGCATTTTTACTTGGAAATTATGGTGCGTGCAGTGGGAGATAAAGCAAGTGAGTAGATTGTGTCTGTGTGGTTAAGAATTGCTATTTGTAGCTTAAGACAAAGAAAACGCTGATGTAAGATCAATGACATGAAGAAGAGCCTCATGAGTACATCAGTAGAAACTTGGGATGTATTTGATTTTAAAAAACATACACAGACCATACAATACATATACGTATATGTAACATACCTGTGAAAGAAGTCTCCTGCCTCACACTGCACCCACTGAAAAAGCTAAGAAACAAGGACAATTCCAGTTGTAAAGCTTAGCCTTGGAGCTCAGACCATGGTCTCCAAATACCATTTCTCACTAAAAGGAACCAGGTTTTCCTTGGAAGAAAGCTGATCCCAAGCCTGTGGCAGGAAATGTACAAGATGAGCCTGGAACATACTGTCATATCAGAAAAGCAAGGGAACTATCAAACACTGCTGGTATTGTCCTATAAGGACTCAGCAGCTAAACTGAATAGGTACAACCAGTGGTCAAAGATTATGCCATCTGAGCATCAATAAGGGTAATAATAACAGTGATGGGACACCGGGGTGGCTCAGACGGTTGCGTCTGCCTTCAGCCCAGGTTATGATCCCAGGATCCTGGGATCGAGTCCCACATCGGGAGTCTGCTTCTCCCTCTGCCCCTCCTCCCCCTGCTTGTGTATTCTCTCTCTCTCTGGCAAATAAATAAAATCTTAAAAAACAAAAACAAATACAATGATGATTGAAACATGCCAAGTATGTTTAAAGCCCTAAGTTCACAGTAATACTTTTAAGGAATAGTGACTTGGGAGGGCATTAGGGACAAAACTTCATTTTGAAAACTGGTAAAGTAAGGGACAGAATCAAGTAGTAATCCTGCCTTTTGTCTAAAACCTGAAACAGTGAGTAAACACACTGTCGATGAGGGGAAGTGTCTCTTTGTGAACAACGAGTCCCACTAATAAGTGAACAAAGAATAACAGAATTAGAGTATCAGCATTTATAGTCTCTAATAAACTTATCTGTTTGGACCAAGATCTCATTGCAAAAGGAGATACTAACCATCACCCCCGATGGAAATACGCAACAATGCCGACTATGAAGTTGTCAGGCAAAGCAAAACAAAGAAAACAGTGACTCTGGCACTTCCTAGCAATTCCTAGGAAATGCGGGAGACAGAGGAACACGTTTAACAACACCATAGGGATGCAATCATCAAAATACAGATGGTGGGAAACTCTACTGAACAGCTAGTCTGCTTTCCGCAACAGAAGGTATGGCAACATAAAAGATGGAGATGAAACTAATAATTTAAAAGAGACTTAAGAGACATAAAAACAGACCTTATTTATATCCTGATACAAGTAAACAGTAAAACAACAACAACAACAGCAAAAACACCAAAACACAAAACCCTGCAACATAACAGAGAGATACTTATAAGACAATTAGGAAAATATGAACACTGACTGGATATTTGATGATGTTAAGGTATTGGTGTTAATTACTTTTTAGGGGTGATGATGCTATCAGGGTTGTGTATAAAGAAAGACTCCCAATTGTTTATATGAATACTAAAATATTTAGGATGTTTGGAATTTGCCTCAAAATAATCTGGGCGCATGGATGGGGTAAATGAAACTATGCTTGTGATTGTGGAAGAGGGGTGATGAGGACATGGGAGTTCATTTTACCGTCTCTCTACTTTCAGATGTGTTTGATATTTTCTAGAGCACAGAGTTAACGCGCCCCCAGGAAGCCAGCGGTGTTTATGAAATGTGGTTTCCATAGCTGTCCTTTGGAGGGCTTACTAAAAGTCACATTTCCTACATCTGTCTACTTGGGGGTACTTAATAAAATTAAAACTATGCCCAATCCTAGATTTCTGAATAAGAACATCTGGGTGTAAAGCCCAGAAAACTGCCTTTTTAGATACACTATGCATGTGGGTCATCTGCACACCTCATTTTGCCTTTAATTATTTGCATAAAATAAATTATTTCTGTTTTCAAAGGGTATTAAACAGCCCATAGAAAAATTATTTTTCCTACAAAAGAACTTTACAGTGACCTAAAATATCCTTCACATGCTACTGTTTAATTTCAATAAAATGTTTCCTCTCTTCATGTTATAGATCAATAGATAAGTGACTTTAAAAACATGCTATGAGAGGAGGGCAACAGATCATAGTTTCTAACGTTTGCTCAGCACTTGGGGTTAATAAATTAGAGGAAAGAGCCCAATGTCACTTGGATGAAGTCACCAAAACGTGCCTCTTTCATGGAAGCCACGCCAACTGACAAAAGATAAGCAAAATCTTTATTAAAAAGAAAAAAAAGTGCTCCCAAATCCAATTACAGCATCATTCGAGAACCATCCCTAGAATCACAAGAGCTATTTTCCCAAGAGGGTTCACTATCCTTGACACAAAGAACACACTTCTTTCTGATAATGGTACTTATCACTAGAAGCTGGCAGTTTGTTGAATGACTCTGTCTCTTTGGTAAACAAAGAGTTCACCAGGATGATGAACAATGAAAACTAGACTTCAACAGCGAAGGTACTGACAAAGCAAGGGGGAGCAGAAAGGGACAGAGTCAGCACTCAGTATGCATTACTAAGATGCTAGTTATGGTCTTAGAAGCTTAGCATTATAAGATTTCTGATTTAAAAAAATTTTTTAAATCCATTTGACACAGATAGCGCACAAGCAGGGGGGGAGTGGCAGACAGAGGGAGGGGGAGAAACAGGCTCCCTGCTGAGCATGGAGCCCAAACTGGGGCTTGATCCCAGGACCCTGGGGTCATAACCTGAGCTGAGACACTTAAGTGACCCAGCCATCCAGGTGCCCTCTAATTTAATTTCTATTGAAGCATGTAGCTTTTATACTTGTTCCACACCCCAAGCATTCTACTGAAGGGCTTTGGAGCAAATGCATTTTATTTATAAATTAAATTGCTCAGTATTTTAATGTAATTTTAAAAAAAGCACTCCACATCTCACACAGTAGGACAGCACCCCATGCAGGGGCTAAGATTGTCACCCAGCACAAAGTATGTGGGATCCAAATTATCCTTGAGGTTTTAAGGTGTAAATCAGATCCTAATGATCTTCCACTCACCCTTCCAGAGGCTTCCCACTGTATTTATTGTGAAATCTATATTCCTGATCCCATTAAGGCTTAGAAGGCCCTAGAGGATCTGATCCCAACTGTGCAACAAACACCCCCCACCCCAGACACACAGACACACACACCCCTATTTACTTCCTGTCTCCCTCCTTTGCTCTGCTCTGGCATACCAGCTTCCCTGGTCCTTTTCCTGTACCAGCCATAAAACCGTGTTCCTACCTAGAAGGCTTCTTTTCTGGCAAATCACAAAACGTGTCCCCTTCCTTCGGGTCTCTGCTCAGATGTCTCCCTTGGATCACCCTGGCTAAGACAGCAGCCTCCCTCTGGTTCCTCTGATCTTACTGTAAAGTTTCTTCAGAGCCTTCATCACCACAGACCCTCTACCATTTATTCCTTCTTTGTTCCGTTTGTCTTCCACCCTAGAACAATGCTTCTGGAAGGCAGGAGTTTTGCTCACGGCTCCCGCCCAGCACCCATAAAGTCCCTGCACAGAGAAGGCACTCATTAGGAGTTAATGAATGAATAAAAAAGTTCCCCTTTATTGCTCATCGAGAATAGTAGAGAAGGTTCTTTCTTTATACTGCCCTGTGCCCTAATTATCATGAACATTCATGTTTGAAAACCACAGGGCTAGACTAGGGCACAAGTGGAAATCTACAACAGCTGTGCATGTGGGCATCCGAACCACTGTCCCTTTAATGCCCCATGGACAGAAATCTCAAGTGTTCTTGCTTGTGTGTAGTGGTTCCTTAATTCCATCTTGATAGTAAGTCTACCCTTAATATTTAATTGATCTTATTGCTGTGAGGGTTAAAAGAGACAATAGTAGAAGTTCTCCAGAAGGAGACTCTCAGTCACTCTGGTAGTTAAACCAAACCCCCATGACGATGAGGTCGAGACCAGTACCTGGCCAACACATTCTGCCAGGCTGGTTCAGATCTCACAATAAAGCTTCTCCTCTCATCTCAGTGCATACTATCTGCCATCCTTTAAATAGAAACATTATAGCTCTAACCTTATTGTTTTCCTTTTTGTAACATATAAACATAAGGTCTCTTTATGTCCAGCATGAAATTTCCTAAGTAAGCACCCTAGGTTAGCCTGGGTACGTTACATTCAATCACTGGCTAAGACCAGACAACAGCCCGAGTCCTTGTCTTCAGTGGAGTTTGGTATGAAATAATCAGTAAATCTGTCGCATGAAATGGTGTCACAGAATGATGTATTGGTAGTGAAGTGTCAAAGGTAACATGCTTATGGGAGACAAATTGTTCTTTGATGAAATCCCAAGTCAGAAAGTGGACTCACCATGAAAAACAAGGTAAATTTGCGGCTTCTGAAATTGCATAGACAGAGATCGGCTCTCGGGCTCATCCGTTTTGATGCTCCCCTCCTCCTCCTTCTTCAACATCGATGAGCATCCCATTAATGTTATAATTTGAGAAGTGTTTTCTGCCTCTGATGGAAAATTTCAGAGTGGCCAAGGAAGCTATCACTGGTTCCCCAAACTGCAAGCTTACCAATTAAAGAATGCAAATTGTTTCATACTGTTAATGATTTCAACTTTAAAAGAAGCCATTTCTACTCTTCCTTCGGTTGTAAGTGAGTAAGTTTTAAATGGTTAAGTTTAAGTGAAAGAATATCCTGAGATTGCAAGGTAGCTGTTCAAAAAACGAAAAACAAAAAACAAAACAAAACACAAACAACCAACAACCCTAAAATACGCCGTTCTTATTTGCAACTTCTTAGTTTAGGGAACCAGGATTTTCTCAGTATAACAACATTTTAAAAAAAAACAACAAACCACCACCAACAAAAGGGAATAAATTGGAAACTGAACTAAAAAAGCCTGCAGCTGTCATCTATAACAATGATTTCAGATTTCTGTGTTCATCACAAAGCCTCATTGTTCTCTCTTCTTGGGTTTTAGAAGTCAGCATTATATGTCGAGATCTAACAAAACATCACACTAACAAAATCTTCCCTTAGCCGTTTTATATATTGAGGTTTCACGTAAAATGGTGCTGGAAGAAGGAGCTGACACTAAAAATATTTGTAAATCATCAAGTAAAGGCAAAGAATGGTATATGAACCTCTGGGTGATTGTTGCCGTAGCTCTGTGAGGCCTAAATGTGTGAAAGAAAGAAGAAAAAAAAAAACGAGTCCTTCTGGAACTTTCCCTCCCCATGATAGCAAGCGCTTAGATAGAAGTCGTGTTTCAATGCACGTCATTGTCTTCTCGTTTGCAGTCAAGTAGGCAAAGCGCTGAAGCGATCACTGATGTGATACGTGTTTGCCCACGTGAACAGCTTCCCAGAGAGTGGGGTGGGGGAAAGAAATGGCCTCATCTGCCAGAGATAAAGTGGTCCCTGCCGTCACCCTTCCCCACCGAGTACTCTCCCATACAAAGGAGGGAACGTGCTGCGGTAGAGAGGACATGGGTCATCACTCTGAGAGACTCAGGGTCAAAGCCAGCATGTTTATTATTAGCAGGGTAACTCTGAGCTGACTCATGTCTGTTTGGTCGAGCCTCTTGTATCTGCAGCACAGACATGGCAAAACCCACCCAAGAGTTTGTCGAGATCCCTTACTTCTCGTGAAAAAATAACACATGCAAGTCATCTAGCCCCTTGCTAAGCGTTCAGGAAATAGCTTCTGTCCTGTTCTTGGGACCTGGTAGCAATGCTGATCAGGCTGTTCCAGCCACGGGTATCAAATGTCTATCTTGGGAACGGATTTCCTGGGTGAGGGATATAGCCTACACCATGCCTGATGGTCACGAGAGCCCCTTCCAGGAATGCAGCCATGTGCCCCACTGTAGTAGTCATCTGTGACTGTGAGCATGACATCAGTCACCCGATCCAAGAGAAAAAGAGATAGGGGAGGTAAGAGAGCAGGGGTTACAGAATGGCATAGTCCCACAAGGCCAAGGAACAAGGCCGTGCAGAACAAGATGGCGGCTCAGTGGTGATTACAAGTCACGAATCATTAGGCCATGGAGAAATTTCCTTTCGTTGAAATCAAAGTCAATCTTTCTAAGCATTAAATGGGGGAGGCGGGGGGAGGAGCGCGCCTTTTCTTTACATTGAAAAGCAAGCACTTGCCTCTTCAGCTGTATAAATTAGATAGGATTGAAAATAGTATAGTTGAGAGAAACAAGAAGTTTGTAATTAGAGTTTCTCTCTCTTTTCTCCCCCTTCTCAGAGCAAACAGGAATAAACTGAACAGAAACATGGCTGCTTAAAAGGTTAAAAGGTTGTCATCCCCCCTCCCCGTGTTCTATCTTTAGTCTTATTTTATTTGCCTTTCAGAGATGCCAAGTGTATGTCTCTTCTATGTACAGAAGACACTGTAAGACGGTGTCCCTCAGCATCACGGGCACAGTCCTCTGCCCAGGGGACCGCACCTCAAGCCACTCACAGATTCCCTTTCCTTTTCTGTACAACTCAAAAGCTTGTCCTTTGGCTAATGAGCAAGACAGATACTTAACTATGGCAAGTAGAGTCTGCAAAGAGCATTCAGCGGGATCCACAGAGAGAAGGCTTGGAATTTGGTAGAAGAGAAACAAGATGTCTGGGCGACCAAGCACTAGAGTTAAGACTGGGAACTTCCTGAGGCCAAGAGTTACGCTTTCTTCTCCTGGCACAGAGCCTGCTGCTGGCATTCAGTAAATCTTGGGAGAATGAATAAAGGCAGAGATGATCATCATCACTGCTCAAGAACTGGCCCTTATCAGAAAATAAGCCTCCTCAGTTGTAGAGTGTATAAAATTAAATCCAGCTGACAAAAATGGGAAAGATGGGGGGGGTAACCTATCTCACATCCCAGGGCTATATCAGTTTTCAGAGGAAAAATTAAATCTTTCATTAAAAAAGAAAACAAAGAGGAGAAGGGTAGTTTTCTGGAAACTCATTTGTGAATCAAAACCAGAAAAGACCAAGTGACTTAGTATTCAGATAAAAGAGTGAAAAAGAAGAGCTATTTCGGACGTTTTTCCCTCTCGCTGGTATGAGATTTTAAAGGCATACTTTCCTGTCAAATGGATGGCAGCAAATGAATTTAAACTATCCACATAAACCTGTCTCTTCACATCCTTCTGGTTCTCAGAGTACATCATCTGTTCTCATCTCATCTCACCTCACCAAGTTTTATAATAGCGTGTAGGTTTATGCTTTTATCATTTTATCTTCTGAAAATGTTACACCCAATTAATTCACATTAAAACTCCACTACCAATTCAGAACCTCAAGATTTAGAATTCAAAGAATCTTCCTAGCGTTTAGCTTAAGCCTACTTTTAGTTGCCTTCATTTATTTATTTTTTTTTAAGGTTTAGGAATGTTTCCTTCATTGAGGCTTTCTTAAATTTACTGTCTCCCCATCATTTGCATCAAATAGCAGGCTCACTGGAAGTGATCTCGTCTTTAAGGTGAGTCTAGATGAAGCTTCATTATGTTTGGTAGAGATGATGGTCCTGGAGACTGGAAGTCAGAAAATTAAAGAATCTGGGTTCCAGTTCTATTTCTGTGGCATGCCATTTGTGCGGTCTGACACAATCACATCACTTTTCTGAGCCTCAGTTTGAGCATTTATTCGAATGAGGCCAGGTTATCTGGTCTAAGAAGTGCCCAGAGGATTCCATCAGCGTAAGGCAATAAGCTTGACGAACTGTATGCAAATGACATCATTTTTATCATCACCACCATCATCATCATCATCACCTCGACTTGAAAATAATTCAAATGAGGGACGGTAAGAAAGAACCAAAAGGACACCCCCCACCCCACCCCCATCCCTACCCTGAGCCATGACAGAGATGGTTCATGTGTCGTGTCACTTTAGGTCACAACAAGAGCCCTATTATCTACAGAGAAATTCACATCTGTTATGTAGAAACAAATCACATTTCCAGCTCTAGAAACTGAGGAACAGAGAAAATTAAGTAACATGCTCAATGCCTTTAGAATTCTGGTACATTTCATGAATTAAATTGATCTTTATTGAACCCTTACTATGCACCAAGCAGCATTTTAAGTGTGCAGACAGAACAGTGAGCTAAGCAGACAGCAGGACAATGAATGGGGTCCTTCTGCATTCCAAAGCACTACTTTTCCCAATCTACATTATATCAGTACATCCGGGCTCCCCCTCTTCTCTCCTCCCTCTGCCCAGGGCTCTGTAGTGTCAGGGTTCAAGGTGTCCCAAAAGCTAAGGTGATCGATACTCTGACATATGTGTAGCCCATTTGTAACATGCTGGGTAGAGAAGCTCCTTATCTGTCGTGTAGTCAACGACCCAGAAATGTCACTCATTTGTATTGATTTCTTCCCATGTTAATTGTTCTTGCATTCATATGCAATATTATATGCAAATAAGCTTATACCTTCTTACTGCCATAGATCTAGGGGTTTTTTTGTTTGTTTAAGATCTTATTTATTTATTTGACAGAGAGAGATCACAAGTAGGCAGACAGGCAGGCAGAGAGAAAGGAGGAAGCAGGCTCGATCCCAGGACTCTGAGATCATGACCTGAGCCAAAAGCAGAGGCTTTAACCCACTGAGCCACCCAGGCGCCCCACAGACCTAGTGTTTTTAACGGGTCCACAAGATGAAGTTAAAATGACTTTTATTGTCAGCAAGTAAAACCAAACAGGCATCAAAACAACATTTCAAAAGCATGCTACTAAATCATAGCAGAGAATAAAACTTGGGAATTAATGTGAAGACACCAAGGCAACTTCTTAAATTTAACCCCAGTTCAGATTCAAAATGGGACCCAAATACTGCGAATTTTGTTATGCAAACTACTGTCTTGTCCATTGTTGACTCTTGTCTTGGTCATTGCAAGAAATAAGCAGCCTGGACACACGAAGAGGTAGATAAGCTCATGTTCAGGAGAACTCAGAAGTGAACATCACTGCTGTGTATGGAAAGAATATGCATGACAGTCAGGGGAAAGGAGAGGATGTATGAGATGGGTCCCAGGTTTCTGAGCTCAGAATAACGCGTGCTGGGCGCTGGGATGGGAGACTGCATTTACTGGGCGTGTACCATGTGGAAGAATGCTCTGGAAGGCAGATGGGTTTACCAAGGAAGGAAAGCATGCCTCACTAAAGAGCTCACTGAAGAAGACCAACAGACGGCACATGTTCCTATGAAGAGATGCCCCACATGATATGACATTAGGGAATTTAAAATTAAAACAACAATGAGACACCACTACACCCCTATTAGCATGGCCAAAACCCAGAACACTGACAACACCCAATGCTGGTGACGGTATGGAACAACAGGAACTCTCATTCCCTGCTGGTGGGACTGCAAAGTAAGGCAGCCACCGTAAAAGTCAACTGAGCGGGTTCCTACTAGATGAAACACAGTCTTACCGCACGGTTCCGCAATCACACTCTTTGGTCTTTGTTGAAAGGTGAACCTTATGTCCACACCAAAGACTGTACCTCAGTCTTTACAGCAGCTTTATCCATCATTGCCAAAGTATGGATAAACCAAGATGCCCGTCAGGAGATGGATGGGTAAGTCAATCACGCCACGTCCATGTGATGGAATATTATTCAGTCATAAAAAGAAATGAGCTATCAAGCTATGAAAGACACAGAGGAACCTTTTTCAGCACTATTACTGAGTGAAAGAAGCCAATCTGAAAGGCCACAGACTGTCTGAGTCCAACTTTATGATATTCTGGAAAAGGCAAAGCTATGAGAGTAAAAAGATCAGGGCTTTGGGGGTTGGGAGGGAGGAATAAATAGATGGAACACATAGGATTTTCAGGGCAGGGAAACTATTCTGTAGGATACTATAGTGGTGGATACGTGCCATCACACATTCGTCAAGACCCACAGAAGGTACCCTGGAAAGAGTGAACCATACTGTAAACTAGGGACTTCAGTTAATGATAATAATATGTCAACATTGATGCATAAAAATGTATCACTCCAATGCAAGACATTAAGTGACAAAGGATGCTGTGGGGGAGGAGGCAGGGAATATGGGAACTCTCGGTGCTTTCCCATCAATTTTTCCATAAACCCAAAACTGCTCTGAAGAAATAAAGTCTGTTAATTAAAACAATTTAAAACAAAAAACCAAAACAACCCCTGCACTGTCAGCGATTTGAGGTTCTTCCCACAGAGGTCCTTCCAGATACTGGCTAAAGCTGATGTAATTAATCAGAGATGTGCCATCAAGATGACTCCCAGCCGGGGTTCAAAGGACTAGAGGCAACTGGCTTATGGGTCAAGAACTGGGAGGACGCGGAGTCTGACGGGGGCTGTCCGCACGGGCGCGGATCATGGGTACAATGTCCTGGAACAGTCGTTGACAGAGCTCTGTGCTGGACAGAGAGGCAAAGGTCACACGTGAAAGAAATAAGGTCACAAGGTAAATAATTGGAGATAAAGGCTGAGTAGGGTCGCTCCAGACAACTGGGAAGGATCATCATGGAACCAGGAGGATAGTCAAGGAAGGGTCTCTGCTAGGCTCAGGCTACTCTTGAGACACGAGAGACAGGGAGCCATGATCACCAGCCCAATGCGAGGGAAACAGAAGATCCTAGATACCTAAGGGAAAGAAAAATTTCTAGGAAAAGACATGATGAGCTGTGATAAAGAAACCAAGGCGGAAGACTAAGAATTTCTCAAAAGTCTCGGACTGTGAGGAAGGAAGTCAAGAGTGGAATTCTCCATCAAGTAGGGTTCCTCTATCTCTTCTTGCCTGGATTTCTCATCTGACCACGGTGAGCAGCAGAGCTAGAGGTCTGCCATAGACACAAGCAGCAACACAGAAAACAAGGGAGGAGAGCGGGCATGTCCTCTGACTTCACCAGACCCTGCAAAACTCAGTAGCCATCAACATCTTTTAAAGATCTGAATCTATAAATGATGGAAGATGTTCATAACAGATTATGAAGTAGGAAAAGAAGGTTCTGAAAAGCCTATTGATTACAGTGCCAGTTTTGAAAGTTACACGTATTTACTCCTGTATCGATGCACAGAAAATATTCTGGAAGAAAACACAACCAGATGCTAACAGTCGTGAACATCGATGGGTCACCACAACCTGGCAGACTTTTCATGCTCTGGCTCTATGTTTGCCCAGTTCCTCCTCATCCGACTGCAGAGACTACTTGTAAAAGACAATTTTTTAAGTGAAAGAGTTAATGCACTTTCCATCCCATACTTCAAGTTCCAACAACATTCTCCTTGGAAGAGAGGGGCGCCTTACATAAAAGCCAGTGGTTGCTTTATATCCGTGTGGCACATTCTCTCATCACATAAATCACTTCAACAGCCACATCTTTATGCATAAGGGAAAAAAGGAGCGAACATTGCAAGAAACTAAAGTCACAAAAAGTCATGGCGTGAGTAGCAAGCCTGGTAGCAAAGGAAAATGCCTTGGGGAGAGAGGAGACAGAGAGAGCCCCCCTCCCACGCTCCCACCACTTGTTCCCCCATCGCTGGAAGAGGCGTCTTGATTCGTCTGCTTTAAAAATTGTCATTGTAAAAAAAAAAATATACCCTAGCTAAAAATAATAGTAACATGCACAAGACATGCAGAAACGTCCAATGATGCAAATTATTTATGAAGATACTGTAGCAGCATGGCCAGGAACAGGCGTGACTCACAGACGTGTTCCCCATCCACAAACCAGACCGATGCATGGTCCAGTCACCAGTGTCGGATTTTCATGTTTGTTCTTAGCCTTCGAATTGTTGCTTTAAATCCAGAGGAGGGCAGGGTGGCCCTTGGGGTGGGGAGGGGAGGTGCGGAAGAACAGGTATCCCCCCAGCACTCTTTTTAAAGACAGATCTATCATCTTTCCTAAACTAACAATGTCATCTTGAAATCTGTTACAGGAAGCACCTTTAATCAAAAGCCATCTGATCAGAATGCTCCCTTTCTATGGGCATAAATTCACTGTAGCTGTTTACCGTAGTTCATTATGCAGGCATTCCCCTGTTATCTTTCCTGTAACTTCCATTTCTATCGTGATAAAATACGAGTATGAGAAAGCCAGAAGGTAAGATGTAATACAGTTGACTTTACTTATTTTTTTAAACAATGTCTTTTTTTTTTTAAGATTTTATTTATTTATTTGATAGAGATCACAAGCAGGCAGAGAGAGAGGAGGAAGCAGGTTCTCCGCTGAGCACAGAGCCTGACTCGGGGCTCGATCCCAGGACCCTGAGACCATGACCTGAGCCGAAGGCAGAGGCTTTAACCCACTGAGCCACCCAGGTGCCCCCACAGTGACTTAAACTTTCTTATTTGCTCACAACCTTGCCCAAAAGTTTAATGGGAGAAGAAGCAGAACCGCCTAACAGAAGACTAAAAGATGGTCTGAAGACCCCGTTTATTCGTGTTTTTCCTGTTCCCTATTGAACATGTCTATGCTCTTGGTAAAGACATTCAACCCCTGGGCTATGAGCTACTAGCAAACAGCGAGGTTACACAGTTACAAACCAACATGGACCAGTCACACCTCAGTCCCTTTCTCCAAGGGGATCGGTGTGAGCAACATGTAAGTGTTTACATGCATTTGTAAATGGTACAGGATGGATATCGCAAATAATGAGGTTAAGGGCACCCAGAAGTTCTTAGGGCTGCTTGAGAATGTACATCGAACTCTTCCTAGCAGCGAGGGGGAAAAACAGGCCCTTAGAAGTCACTTCTAGAAGGTAGAAGAGACAGGGACGCCTGGGTGGCTCAGCTGGTTAAGCTGCTGCCTTCAGCTCAGGTCATGATCCCAGCGTCCTGGGATTGAGTCCTACATCGGGCTCCTTGCTCGGCAGGGAGCCTGCTTCTCCCTCTGCCTCTGCCTGCCACTCTGTCTGCCTGTGCTCCCTCTCTCTCTCTCCCTCTCTCTCTCTGACAAATAAATAATAAATTTAAAAAAAAAGGTAGAAGAGACATAGATGGCCATCTCATCTCACTTTTGAATAAGAGGCACACATATAGATTGATGCTTTTTCTGAGCAGAAGGACAAAAAAAACTAGGTAAATTTGTGCTAGAAAACTATTTGTTCCATGCATCTAAGACTGTCCTTGCACTTACAATTATAGGAAGGTTGAACCAAAGATTTCTAACATCTGCCAAACCTTGTAGTGGATAAAGTTGCTCTTCGGCCACCCAGAGACCCTGGAAAGGCACAATTTTAAGATTCAATCACAGACACACTCAATAAATGCCTGACGAATGAATGAATGGTTTAATCAGAGCTGTGTGTGACATTTTACTAAAGCCTGAAAAACCAACATAAAATATACAAGGGTCCTGTCCTTAAGAAGTGTCTATTCTACAGAACAGGCAAACTATAGCTAGGTAACTTTAATATGGTTGTGCTACTTGCAGAAATAATGCAAGGCTATAAATAAGGAACAGATAGAGCAAGGAGCAGTGGACTGGGTGGGGCAGAGGTGGGCGGAGAAAGCTTCGAAGACAGGATCCAATTCACACCAAGGTGTTGGTATCTCTATCTGTGGCCTACAAATGTCTCAGGATCATTTGCATTTTAATAGAAAACAAAGGGAATGTTGAATCAATGCTTGGGGACTGCAACCAGCAGCATTTCAGGTATAAGGTAAGAGACTGGCCCAGAAGATATTTCATGTAACATTTACTAGGCAGAATATCTACCTGGTTCTATCATAAAAAAAGGGCCCAGAAAGGGTAGATGGCATGTCTCCTTCAAGCAGTTGCGTTTAGCAAGCACATAAAACAAGGCTGGTGAAGATGGTGAACGGACATCTGCATACACATGTTCACAGCAAAGAGAGGAAGGAAGCAGCCCAAGTGTCCATCAATAGATAAACAACACGTGGTCTAGCCATACAACGGAATACTATCCGGTCTTCAAAAGGAAGGCAATTTCTAACACATGCTGCAAGTTGGGTGAATCTTAAGAATGTTATACTAAATGAAATCAATCAATCATAAAAAAAAATATGGTATGATTCCGCCAAGAATCATACCATATTTACTGAAGTACCTAGAAGAGCCAAATGCAGAGAGACAGAAGCCTGGTGCTTGCCAGGGGCTGATAGGTCTAGAGTGCCGGTTTTGCAAGACGAAAGCATTCTGGAGACGGATGGCAGTGACTGTCCTCACTGCTGTATGAATCTACTGAGGGCCACCGTACTATACCCTTGAAAATGATTATGGTGGTGGCACCTGGGTGGCTCAGTCCATCAAGTGTCTGACTCTTGATTTCCACTCAGGTCATATTCTTGGAGTCGTGAGATTGAGCCCCATGTCCAGCTGTGCACCGAGTGTGGTGCCTACTTAAGATTCACTCTGCCTCTCTTACCCTCCCTCTCCCCTGGTCGGCCCCTATCTCTCTCTCTCTCTCTCTAAAAAAAAAAGATGATTAAGATAGTAAATTCTGTTATGTGTATTTTATCACAATATTTTAAATTGCAAAGAAAAAAAAAGAAAGAAAGTTGATGAAGGACAGACACCATAGCTATGAAATTTATATGCAAAGTTAATTAAATGATTATTAAGGTACTGCCTATTTGATATGAAAAGGGACAGTACAGGCATCAAAATGGGTAGCATAGGTATTGATTTTGGTGGGTAGCTGCTTGCTTCATGACATGTTGGAAAAAATGACATCCAAAAGATTTCTTCCAGGATCAGCTGAAATTCCAGCATTAAACAAATTCAATCCTTAGGTCCCCGAGCCCTGGAAAGTGCAGTTATCCTGCCCAAGGTCCCTACCAACTTCAGGTATCTCTAGCAGACTGTTTCTCAACTAGGGGACGTGAACTGATTTGAGGCCTTTGCAGGGGGAGGCCAGGTTAGGTCCAAAAAGGAGAACGGGGAGATGTGATATAAAGGGACAGGCAGGAACCCCTGAAATCAGCCTGTGCTTGCTTGGAAATTTTCCCCACACTACGGCTGACCTTTGGCCACAGGTTCTCATCCAATTTCTGCTTTTTCATCCCCATGCTTACCCTTCTGTCTGAAAGATCCCCAGCAATTGAAAAAAAAAAAAAAATGGTGTGGCGTAAAAGCTAGAGTTTTACCAGAAGATATACACAGCTTCTGCCAAACACTTCTGGCCATGGAGACCACTTTAATCCCAGAAACTAATTTGAGTTCTCAGTTTCGTACACTGCAGTAGAGTAGGTAAATTTAAGATCAAGGTAAGATATGTAAACTTACAGGCCTCGGAGCTCCGCATTTTAGAGTCGGCTGCAAGGAGGAGGCAATGTTTGAAAATTCCAGATCCACGAAGGATGTTCGATAAGACAGACAGATGGGACTGGAGGGCCTTTAATGTTAGGACAAGTGAACACGGCAGCTCACAACCGTCACCTTCTGCCCAGGTGGCGGAGTGAGACAAGAGAGCTAGCAAGGCTGGCCATGGTCTCTGGCATCATCCCAACCCTCTGGGCTGTCCTGGAGGGCCTGCCAGGGGGGCTCGTGTGGGTATATGTGTGTGAGAGAGAAAGGGAGGGAGGGAGGGAGAGCCAGACCCTAGTCTCATCAGGACAGTGGACACATAAGCAAAGGGGGGAGAGAACAAGGTTCTGAATGGAGGTAGCCTGTCTCTCTTTAGAAGATACTCCAAATACCTAACAAATATTACTCTCTCCCTCCGTACCCTGTCGGTCAGACTGGAGATTCTAATGACTGCCCCTGGATAGTAATCAAAGGAGCAATCAATCCAGTGGATTCTGGAAAAAGGTTCCACGCGTTCTGACTGCGCCGTATTGCTATCATTTCTAAAAAAAGTAAGTAACGGGAGGTGGTTTTGATCAGAGTGTTGACCTCACTTGTATATTCCTGTCCCCGGTGGATGGGCACGGTCGCCTTACTTCCAGTACCATAGGAAGCACCTCTGGGCAAGAGAAGAAGCTGACAAAACCTAGTGATACACTACCAGGTGGCTGCAGGCACACACCTGCACCTTACTTTCAAAAATAAGAAGGTTCTATTTTCCTCCTCCATGCTCTCCATACTCGACAGGCTGAATATGTATTTATAAAGAGAAGCACGTTATTCTTACTAATATTGCCTGCAAAACCTCAGAGGAGATCACGGTACGTACAGCAAATGCACGGGAGCTGGGTACTCCAACGGCCACTTGTCCTGCTCCGTTCCCTGGCACTCCCTCTAGACCCTTCTAGAAGCCGGACCAGCCTGAGCACAGCAAACCCTATCTTCCTTTCAGTGTCAACTGCAATGAGTCAGTGTTTAGGCAATGATCTGCTATTAAAGCAAATAGGCCGAATCAGGAATTCCAAAACATGCCATGTTTTCATTTCTGGGTCACACAATTATGGAGCTCGCCAGATTTGGGCACTTATGACGAGGTCTTCTGCTGCACGTTCTTCTCTCAGTCCTCCACACAGTGGCTTGACTAAGACTCTCAGATGCAAATACCAAAAATGCTTGCTGTTTCTCAGCAGGAAAAAATAAAATAAAATAAAATACCTTTCGCCTTTGACCCAGCACTGGGGGTTCTCATGCCCTTTCCTGTCCTTGAAAATGTATCCCGCTCAAGTAGCAGTGCCTGGCAAGAACATCTGAGCTGCCCAGGAGCGAAGCCACCAGTCCCGGCCCCTGAGCAAAGCAAAGCTGACGTGACAAACACTCCTATGGGCGAGCACTGAGTCAATGACTCCCATGGCCAAGGGTCCTCCCTGGGATGTTGACTTAGAAAAGGCCGTTGGAACTCTTTAAATGGAGAAAGTGTGGGACTCGGCTACAAAAGTTGTCCACCTGTCCTCATGGGATTATGGTCTGGGTTTTTAGTTTTCCTTCTTGTCTTCCTCTATCCCCTCGATTTCCAAGGATTCTCAATTAAACGGTTAGGGATGGTGTCCATCAAGGCTAAGACAGCAGAAATCAGAGGCCATCCCCGGCAGCCTGCACCATGCTGCCTGTCCATTTCTATGTCTGTCTGTCTGTCTCTCTCTCTGTTTCTTTTTTTTTTTTAATGAAAATTTAGAAAGAAAACATGGCAAATTATTACCTGCTTCATGCACACGGGGGTGTCCCCTCCCCCACTTTTTATCTCTAAAAGATAAATACTTTCAGCATTTGAGTTATAATCCGAGGCTCTGAAAAATACCCAGCTGGTCCCGCCTGCACCCCCCCCGCCCCCTGATATCAGGTAGCTTCAGTGATAATAAACTGGCTCCCCAACGAATCGGCAAAAACCACAAGTTCTCACTCTTGGTGACTTGAATTAGTGAAATGAAACAGTCATTTCTATTTTCGTCATTTTAAAGAGTTACACTTAATAACACAGTTAAAAGGTCAGTTCTTGAAATTAATGGGTGAGCCCTGGTCCCATCCGAGGGCAGGGGAGGATTTTGGGGAGAACCCGAGGGCCCTTGGAAGACACTGTCGGTTTCAAGATCACAGGGAAACGTGTTGGGAAGAAGAGCGTTCGGCCGAGGGGACGCTGTGACATCACTCACCAGGAGAAGGCACTTTTGGAGACTGTCAGCCCACGGGCAGGCCTTTGGAAGCCCCCAGACACAGGGTCTGGCAGGATCCCACTCACGAGGGATGGAAAGAAGCCAGCGAGATCTGACTCCCTCAAGCTGTGCTGAGTTCTCGAACACACTTCCTCCGCCTCATGCTCCCTGCCTGCTCCTCCTCTGTGTGCCCTGACATCCCTGGGGGCACCTCCACCCTCAGTCGGGGCCCCCTGATTAGAAAGCACCTGGCAACCTGGAACCACCTCTCAGCTATAGCATTTCTGCCTTCGCTGAGGTACCCCCGGGACAGCTTTTTAGAATCGTCCCTGAATTGTTTGGGCTGCCACCACGTGCTTTCAGGCTCTTGCCATCCACCCAGGCTTTTAGATATCTTACTGATTGTGTCAATATCCTGCTGAAAACCTTTCAATGACTTTAGTCGTAGTACAGACTCCCAGCTCCTCGGTGGAGCTTTCCGGAAAGACACCTGACGATCCGGCGCCCGACCCCGACATGTCTTACCTGCTCTGTTAGCCACTCTGAATTACTTGCCGCGTCAGCACGCCAGGTTCTCTCTTACCTCTGAGCCCGGTACATGCTGTTCACAAAGCAACCCAAGCTGGTGTTCCTCCCACCGCCCTTGAATCTGGGCTTATTAAGTGGCTTGTTTTGGCTAAAGGGAAATTAGCCAAGATCTTGCCAACAGAAGCCGAAAGGCATTTGTTTGCTGGAATCTGTCCTCTCTTGCTGCCCTTGGGAACCCTGAGATTACAATACCAAGAAGCTCAGACGAGCATCCTGGAGGATGAGAGACCACGAGGAACAGACACAAGCCATCCCCACGGAAGCTCCCCTCACCCATCAGCCTTCCAACCAACCGCCAGACCGAGGAGTGAGGCCATCATGGTCCCACCAGTCCCAGCCGAGTGGGTCAGACTAGATGAGCCCAGTGGACGTGCAGCATCACCAAGAAACCATTCATGTTTGTGATCTGAAGCCGCTAAATGGTGGGGTGGTTTGTTACATGGTAGATGCAAGATGCACTCATTCTGTTTCCTGCTTAACACCTGCCCATACTTCAAGTCTTGAGGATGAAGCCTTCCCTGAAGCCTGAAGATGCCTCGCTGGTTTGTATCCGTAGCCTCCTGTGGGTACCACGGACAGAATATCAGCAACCATAGAAAGGGGGTGCCTACTTTCTCCCCTCGCCCAGCAACTGAACACTCCTTCGGCTGTTGTGGATGCCTTCCTTACAGTGCACTCTGTACATATTTGTTGAAAGAAGATACAGGAATGTGTCTATCTTCTGCCTTTTTCTAGCCTTAATTTAAAAGGATTAGACTAGGTAATTTTTACCTCTCACCACCTAGATATGGTAACTACATCAAAATATATCTTAATGTTTTTCTTTTTTAGCGTTCCACTCATATCAATAGCCTTTGGGAATGTCCCTATTCTCTTTATAGACGAGACTATGATACCTTCCAAACTTACTGTGCCTTTCAGTTTGACTAATACTAAAAAAATCACCTAAAATTCCAAGGGCCCTCAGTATAAATGCACAGGGATAATTCTGACAAATGTTGTCATGTTCACCATCATAATTACTATATATGTCAAAGAAGCAGAACATTTTAACAGTAGAGAACTGATTTCACCGTCGAGGCAATGACATTGATGGTTAATGACAATTCATACTATAGAGGAAACCTCTCTACAACAAAGGGACTAGCAAGTTGCTGTCGTTCACCTGTTCATTTTAGCAACACATTACAATAAATTTTGTTTTGTGAAGCTTATCATCCTAATAGCATTAGAGCTGCACCATTACTAGGGAGCAATCTCTGGGCTAAAACTTAACCCACAGTGTCTCATTTAATTCTCTCAACAATCTTGCAGGGTAGGTACGATTAACCTTATTTTACAGAAAAGGGAATAAGTCTCAGAGAAGTTGGGCAATTTCCCCAAGGACACAGAGCTGATGAGTAGAAGATTAAAGATAAAAGAAGATTCCGAAAGCCTCTTACTTAGACTAATACCTTTAAATCTAATGCTGTTAAGTAGGAATGATAACTATGTCCTTTGGAAGACAAGGAAAGAGAGGCACAGAGGAAGAAAGTAGCTTGCCCATAACCCTAACCCTAACCCTAACCCACCTACCGCTGTGACTAACAACATATTCAAGAGAGAGAGAGAACAGGTTCTCCCTATTCTAGGTGTTCTTCCAGTCACTGTGTGTCTAGATCAGTTGTGAAAGGAAAAATGCAGGGACGCCTGAGTGGCTCAGTCGGTCAGAAGTCTGCCTTCAGCTCGGGTCATGATCCCAGGGTCCTGGGATCGAGTCTCACGTCGGGCTCCCTGCTCAGTGAGGAGCCTGCTTCTCCCTCTCCCTCTGCCTCCCACCATGCACATGCGCACGCTCTCTCTCAACTAGATATATAAAATCTTAAAAAAAGAAAAATATGAAGCATTAAGTGGATGAGGCCTACTTGGGTATCATCTGTTTACCCAATCTCTTTTAAAAAAAGCAACCATCAGACCTATAGAAGGATTTTAATCTTCCGACTTTACCACAGTTCACACTGGCTGTATTCATTATTCATGTCAATATGAGACAACTGTCCTCGCCGCCTGTGTACCGTGAGGAGTGATGACTATTCACCATTAAATACTGGATGAAGGGCTATAAAATGATTTTGGAAAAACAACAATTCTACTTCTCTACAATTTCACATAGGTATTCATTGCTCTAGGAACACACAGTGTCTTCTACCATTTAAACCATTTCAACAACTTAAAGGAATGATCTACTGGGCACAGCACACACATTGTCAAACAGACCTGCTTTACGTGTTAAGAAACAGCCTGGAATCACAGGACACTCCGAAAATATCAACAGCAACCTGGGTGCTTCGTTTTGGTTCAAAAATCATTTCTCTTAATTCCAGTCTACCCTTCTTCCAGGTATGGAAGGGGCAATGAGTATTTGCTGAGTATTCAAAGTGCGCTGGGAATGTTCCCTCACGTTCCACCTGGCTTCCCTGGCAGAAAGATGCAGTTTCACATTGGTATTGTCTCAGCTAAGTATGGCCATTCCGTGGTGGAAATAATACGAGGTCTCTGATGGTGCAGAAAGCTTTTCGGTACTCGAAGGAAAGGTACCAACGATACTTTATGTCATTTCCGGTTTCAGATGTCCTGGGGACATCCCGTTTATCGGTCCTTGCTCTCCATCTCTCAAATAAGGTTTGCAAGCAGACCCCGCCTTCAGTTCTTCCTTCATGAAAAACATCCTGACGTTCTCTGTGCTAACCCAGATGGAAGCGGCCCTAGGAGAAAATGCCAGCCCAAGTCTTTGGCTAAGGCCCTCCATCATGAAGTGGCTGTGTGATAAAGTCCCCAAGACATCCAATGTCAACTGATGGCCCAATTTTAGACTTAATCTAGGCAAGACCAACTAGGTTAGGGACTTTAAGATAGAATACTCAGGATTTCTACATTCTGTTGGATCCACATCAGAAAAGGATGGGAAATGATTTGGTGCCAATTCAATTTCACATAAAGAGAGGAGGAATGTAAGTAAAAAAGATGAGGACAAGGTTAGTCGTGTTCCTTTTCAATGCTGGGTGTGTGGATCAATTACCAGAGCCCAGCATGGAAGCTCTAGTTCCACCTAAATGCTCTTGGGCCAGAGCCAACAGCTGGAAGAGGAGCCAAGGTCCACTGTAGGGGTGTTTCCCTCCATGCTCCCTCTCCTGACCCGAATCCTCCCAAACAGCTATCTGGGTCCCCAACTCAGGATGCCAGCACTAATAAACAACAAGAACATGAACCCAATTCACAAGGAAACCTGATACCATCTAATGTTCTGAGATGGACTGATATCCTGTCCTGATGGTCCCCACATTCTGCCTGGACCATCCACTCATTGGTGTGTTAATCGCCAGGGGATGTTATCCATTCCAGAATGACCATGTGGTCCATGATCCTGAGTAAGTGACACTCCCATGATACTGACATCCCTTCCTGGAGGCCTGCCCAGGTGAAGGAAATAGAAAGTCCTCTAGGAGCAAGGTGACTTCCAGCTCCCTCCTGACCCACTGGAGGCCATCGCCTTCCCCTGCCACTCCCTTTCCTGCCTTTGGGGTGCCAGCCAGCAGGTTGCTAGGACAACTGGTGTCACCACTGAGGCTCAGAAATAGATCGCCAGCCGCGCTGGGAACCTGGATTACAAAATCCGATGACAGCAACAAGATACCCATTTGCAGCTAATCGGCTCTGCTAGAGCGAGTGACAGACTAACATTACCCAGTGGGTAGCTCTCACCTTGACAAACTATCCTTTAATCTACACTTGGGCTCCATGTGGTGGTGATGAGTAGGGGGCAAGCCACTCACTTCAGATAAAGCCCCAATGCCTCTATTATGAATTGTGGGAGTGGTAGATACACTTAGTAACTAACTGATGATTGTATCTTTAATTTCTTAGTGTCCTGCAGGTGGCGGGGAGGGAGCCTGTTCACAAGCAGAAGCTTGGGAGGCAGAAAACAGGTAGAACCACTCAGGTTGCCAAAGGGAAGGGGGGGAAAATCTTGTTTGTACAGGCCAGAGCTGTCCCCTTTCCGAACAATAACATCCTAATCTCATGCCCCCCTCTCCTTGGGGAACAAAGAAAAGGCAAAGAAAACTGGAAAACGAGGGCTTGCCACGGTAGAGGAAGGGAACAATCTTTGTGGCCAGTCTTCTTTGTTTTGCGGAGTTTTACCATGTTTCTAACGGGTAGCAACTTGTAGGAGCCCAGAGAATTAAGAGGGCCTATTAAAGTCTTGGATGTTAGACCTGGAGAAATTATAATTTTTCACTTCCATGCAAACTACAAAGGCTTGAGAAGAAAAAGGGGAAATGAAAAGAAGAGCAACCTCATGGAAATATGAGAAAATGATTCCAGCAAGCACGTTCTTCTCTCTAGATGCTCAGAGCTGGGTGTCCAGAAGCCCGTGAGGATGGCCGTGTGCGGTCTGAAAGAGCCCAGTACTAGTTACTCGTGCAAGGGTCATTAACAAGGAATTCTGCCGGCATGGTGCATGGTGACCGAGGCCCATCCTGGTGCCAGACATTCCAGGCCGGAAAGGCAGATGGTGACAAGACATGCGTGATGAAGGTATAGGGAGAGAAGTGGAATTTCTAAGTGGAAGAAGGTGGCTTAGAGTCCAAAGAGTACGGTGACAAGAACTTGCCTGAGTTCTAGAAATTAAAGATGCTCAAAAGACTGCCATTCATGTTCCATTAATATTCATGGGGCAGGGGGGCTCTACTTCAGTCATTTTAGAACACAAACACAAATAGAGAAAAAAAAAAGACTGAAAAACTGACTTCTTCCAATGTAGGTTTCAAACAAAGCATTTTTTATGTGTTGAGAGTTACTTTTTCCAAATCATGTAAACATACTTATTTTAAGCATCTGCAAAAAGTTAACCTAACGCTCAGGATGGATAGAAGATAAATTAATTCATTCAATCTAAGATCTCACCTAGCATAATTCACTGTATAGCTACCACTTGAAATTTCATATGAATATATGTTGGAGAAGTGGTTGAATGACGTTCTATATTAAAAAAATGGTTATTTTACAAAAGTGAAAAATGTGGGGGTTTTAAAAGAATGAGGTCATCTTTCTGTTTGCCGTTGTTGTTGTTGTTGTTTTTACATTAGTCCACTTGAAATTTCATACATATATAAGTTAGGGAAGTGGTTAAATGACTTTTTATATTAAAAAATGATTATTTTACAAAAGTGAAAAAGTTGGGGGAATTAAAAGAATGAGGTCACCTTTCTGTTTGTCTTTTTTTTTTTTTCCCTTGACATTAGTCCCAAGGAACAATCTATTTGCTGGTAAGAAACAACCAACAGATTCTGTTCGGGCTTTTAGACAAAACAATGTCATTTCGTTTCTGTTTGTGCCCCACTTTTCTGTCTGAAAACAAACGAGAAATGACCATGTTTGAGAGGAATCATGAAAGGAGTTCAAATACTATAGGATGAGACACAGGGTGAGAAACCACTCACATCAGTGATATCTTAACAAAGATGAGCGATCCAGCCAGCCACTGAGATGCCCAGAAGTGTGGGACTTACTTAATCTCTCTCTGAAAAAAGTTTCAGGTGTGGGGGAGGCACCAGGAGTGAGTCATTCCTTCTTTGGTGCACAAGAATTCTTCCGCAGTGGACACCTCAAAGATACACCCCTTGAGAAACACTTTTTTAACCTGGGGTATGGTTTCTGCATCGAAGTTCAAGTTGAAAACATTCTATCTACTTGGGCTGAATGGCGTCCTTTCCTTAAGTGACCCCAAGTTTAGGTTTCAGCTTTTGCAAGAAGATACATAAGATGATCCTAAAGGAGAATGGTTTTCTGATGCTACAAACCCCCATCCCATGTCTCCACTGGCTGTCCTATCCCATCTTTTCTGATGGAAAGAAGGTTCTGACGGAGAGGTGTCGTGTGCCCAAACACAGAAGCAGGTAAATAAGAGACCGGTTTTATTTGCCCTCCCTGCCTTGCCTTCTCAAAGCCCACACATCCACGGGGCTAAGAGCTACCTCGGCTTGCAGGCCTGATTCTGCTGTGCAGTGGAGCTTGAAGCCTTCCCTGAGCACCAGGCTCTGAGCACTCTGACCCATCACCCCTTCCAGGATATCTGACTCACACCCTGAGTGTAAACCCCCCTCCCCCGCAAGGGCTCCAACAGCAACGTCTCAGAGGGCAGCAAACATCGATCATGCATCCCTGTATCCCGAACAGACTTCTGCACACCTTGGCACACAAGAGTCTTTTCCTAAGTATCATTTGTGATGAATTCTAACCTTCAAGAGAACACACAAACTTTGACCTTGGCACCACTCAAGTTAGAAAACAGTCTCACCAGGCTGCGGGGGCTCCCTTCCCCCCACAGAACATGGATATTCCCTTCCACAGCTTCTGGGGGCTCTGTGGCTCTCTCTCTCCCTCTCCTCTCCTCTCCTCTCCAAGGTGCCTGAGAGGAGGGGAGGAGGAGGCCTGGCGCTGGGGGAAGGTGACCCCGAGGGGAAAGGGTGTGCCTGGGATGGGCTAGACTTTGCCAAGGACCCGGGAAGGAGCTCTGACTTCAGCTCTCAGAAGGAGCATTCCTCTGGAGGCCCCGCCAGAGGGGCCAGGCCAGGAATTAGTGAGGCGATCAGTGAGACGTGCTGGATGTCTGGGAAGGGCAGAGAAAAGGGTGGAGCCGAAAACCCAAAAAGACCACACAAGACTTTGCCCTGCACCGAACAGCTCAGTCAGAGCCTTGAGGACACACAGGCCAAGTCACAGGCCAAGTCACGGGGCCTTCAGAAGTGAGGACGGAAAACAGCGCGGGTGGTTCTCTCATGATTCTAACAGCAAAGTCTCGCCTTCTCTCCTGACCCCCTTATCTACTTCAGTTTTCTCTTTCTCGCTCTCTCTCTTTTTTTTTTTTTTTGCAATTGTGCTAGAGAATGTGGTGTCACAGATGGCAAATCTAAAAGGTACAAATTGCTAGACACACAGGAAATTCCCAAATCACACTTATCAGAGCATGTGTATGCAATTCTCTGACTCTGGGGACTAGAAATTCAGGTGCCATTTTTCGGAGCTTATAAAGACGGCATAATGCTGTCTAAATGGGCACAGAGGTGTGTATGTATTCTGGTCTCCCAGTTTCTTCCTAGGAAAAACCTAACTCCTGCACTCAGAGCAGGTCCTCTGAAAAGGGGGTCCATAAACACACAAAATGCTAGGAACCTTCATTCTTGTCATCCTCAAAAGCAATGTGGGATGATGACACCTTAAGAAAGCCTTTGTGAGAGGCGCCTGGGTGGCTCAGTGGGTTAAAGCCTCTGCCTTCAGCTCAGGTCATGATCTCAGGGTCCTGGGATCGAGTCCTGCATCGGGCTCTCTGCTCAGCAGGGAGCCTGCTTCCTCCTCTCTCTCTCTGCCTGCCTCTCTGCCTACTTGTGATCTCTGTCAAATAAATAAATAAAATCTTGAAAAAAAAAAAAAGGAAAGAAAGCCTTTGTGAGGGGCGCCTGGGTGGGTCAGTTGGTTAAGCATCTGCCCTCGGCTCAGGTCAGGATCCCAGGGTCCTAAGATCGAGTCCCACATCGGGGTCTGTGCTCACTGGGGAGCCTCCTTCTCCCTCTGCCTACCACTCCCCCTGCTTATACTCTCTCTCTACGACAAATAAACAAATAAAATCTCGAAAGAGAGCGAGAGAGAAAGCCTTTGTGAAGGCCCTCCCTCACACCACAGGAGACGGCAGGTGGCCTTACTTTGTGTCGGCATGCGTTTCTTTGTTCCAAATGGTGCCTCGTCCAGAAGTAAAGACAGGGCAAATGATGCTACTCAGTAAATGGTGAGTTTCTTTTTGGGGACAGAACTCACTTCATGCCCGGCTCCCGTTCTCAGGGACGACGAAATGACGTGATGGGGAGAGACCAAGCTACCTCCATTCACAGAATGCCAGGGCAAGCTGCTCAGAAAGAACTGATAAGGCAAACCACTCAAATGAAACATGAGAGGAAATACACGCAGGGCAGGATTTTTTTAAAAGAGTATCAGAAAATCCCCAT